>SJYC01059011.1:0-61236 GCA_006408675.1 Madoqua kirkii
TGTCTGGGCAGAGGTGGCCGCAGCTGTATCGCATTTTATGTTTCTGGCGCGAGGAGAGCGGAATCTATATCCCGTGAATTCATTTAACTGCGGCAACCATCCGCCGGTTCTTCCAGGACAGCACCTAGTGAAGGTCGGAAGAGTGCGGATCTCTCAGAAAGGTCAGTTGAAAGCGGTGGTTGTCCGGTAGACTGGGGGATGGCGCAGCTCTAGCGGCAGCGGCACCGGCACCGGAAGTAAGGGGGCCGCGCGGCGGCCATAGCTGAGATCTCCCTACGCCGGGTTGGGGAGCTGGTCGCGGGCGGGGGCGGGGGACGGGCTGAGAAGGGGCGAGGCTTCGTCTCCCGCGGCCTCAGAGAAAGAGGCGGAGGGGACGTGCACGTCTCCCCCGGGCTGACCGTTTGGGCTCCTCTCGGGAGGGTGAGGGATTTTCGGGATTCTGCTTATCTCAGAGCAGTGCGTCCTCCCTTTGGAAGTGGTTTCGGCAGCTTGTCATGTCCTGCGACCAACACCGACTGAAGGTTCCTCACCAGTTAAGATGGGGAGGGGAGGGTTCTTAGTCCCATCCCCTGTGGGAAGGTGTTTCCGCGTGCTCCTCACACTGTTAAGCAATGAGGAGACAGAAGGAAACGCTGAGTTTGGGTGCTGAGGAATTCGAATTCCCTTGTTAGCACGACTCTGCTGCTCTACCCATAGACAAATGGCAGTGCCATAGTGCACGGGGCTTAACGCTGCTTTTCGAAAGGAAAGAGCAGTGGATTTGCAGGGACTGAAAACATTAAATGAAAGGACCTCCCCATAGGACTTTGTTAGAGCAGCTATTGATTTTGCTTCGTGAGCAGGATCTTGTACTGTTTCAGAAAACTCTCATTTGAAATGGTAGGAAAAAAGTATTGTCGGCCAAGTTATTTTAAAGATTGAAATAATCAGGGAAATATAAAATATAGACAGTAATCCACGTTGACTAAATTTACTCGAGGACATCTTTACTGAAGCTGAATCAATTTTTCACTCGTAACAGTTTTTTCAGAATTATTTGTTAAGAAAATGTAATGCTTATTAGTATTTTTATTGAGTCACTTAATTACACTGATTTGAATAGCTGCTTAAAATGATCCTCATAATACTTGTTTTGAACCCTATTGTTGTATTAGTGGGGCTCCAGACTAGAAAGCGATCGAATGATTTAATGATTTATTTGGGCTTTTTTAGCAGTTGGTCTGAAGAAAACAGAATAGCTCAGTGACAGATGTCTGCAAGTACTCCTGAGGTGAGTTCTAATGTCTGTAAAAATGTTTGGAATTGGGGAGAGTGCCTGGAAAGTTTTTTATGGATCAATAAGTAGAGCCATAAATAACAAAATCAAAGAGTGATAGTTTAAAAAGTCTTTGGTCAAGGATTCAAATGAATCTGTAATTCCCTTCCTGACAGTGATACTTCAGAAGGAAGTCTTAAGGTTAGGACACAACGTAAATTTGTTTACTCATTCATGCTGTTCCGTTTCTAGAATATTAAGTACTTAATACTTTTATCGAGGAATAATATGGAAATTTTTATTATTTTTTTTCTCCATATTTAAAAATGTGGCATATAGAAAAGATGTTTCAGTAAGAATTTGGAAGTTAACCTTTTTTTTTTTTTTTTTAAGGAAAATATGTAGTACTATTCAGCTTTCCCAGGGGGTAATCTCCTGTAATGCCACTGCCTGACTTAAAACTTATTATCTGATCCAAATAATGCCTGTCAGTGGGCATTTAGGGGCTTCCCTGGTGGCTCAGAGGTTAAAGCATCTGCCTCCAATTCGGGAGACCCGGGTTCGATCCCTGGGTCGGGAAGATCCCCTGGAGAAGGAAACGGCAATCCACTCCAGTATTCTTGCCTGGAGAATCCCATAGACAGAGAAGCCTAGTAGGTTACAGTCCACGGGGTTGCAAAGAGTTGGACACGACTGAGCGACTTCACCTCACCTCACCTCACCAGTGGGCATTTGGAAATTACCAAAAAAACAAAAGAGAAAAAAGTGAAGTGTCTTGTATCACCACCACCAAAAGGTGGTTGCAGTGTATACCATACTTATATATTATTCAGAGAGATTTCTTTTTCTCCGGTTTTGTTTTACAAAATAAAGGTCATTCTAGTCATGCTCATTTTGTCATTCAAGTTTTTTTCTTTGTGGGAAATACTGGGAACATATGTGTTCATGGTTGCATAGTGTTCTGTAGGATAAATGTGCCATATTTTATGTAACCAGATCTCAATTTTTGTAACAGCAGTAACATGTCTAAATATCCTTTGCGTGTTTTACAAAAGATATTCTCTGAGAACTGGTGTCTATGACTAAAATTTCTACATGTCTAGGTATTTCCTGACTTGCCCAATTATTTCTTCAGAATAAATTTCTAGAAGTGGAAATAAAAGGGCAAAGAAATCATACCACTGTCCATCAAAGCATTTGCTCTTACTTTTTTTCTTGTACTTTTTCCTTTTATTACTCTTGTTTCCTCTCCTGCCCTCCTTTTCTTTATATAATCTAGCTTTATTTTTGAGCTTTATCTCCTGGGTCTCTGTGTAGTCAGGTAAAATTATCAGTCTTTTGTGTCACCCATATAGTAAAATAAATGAGGATTTTTGGGACCTTAGGCGTATATTCTTAAAATTTATTTTTTTGCTCCGGTACAGTTAGGCATTTGTACAGTGAAACATTTTGTTATGCAAAAGTGACATTTCAAATTACTAAAAACAAATTATTTTTATGGTAGAGTTAGTTGAGATTAACTGTGTTTCCATGTAACCTTCCTGAAAGTGAAGTGAAAGTCCTAGTTGTGTCCAACCCTTTGCAACCCCATGGACTATACAGCCCATGGCATGGAATTCTCCAGGCCAGAATACTGGAGTGGGTAGCCATTTCCTTCTCCAGGAGGTCTTCCCAACCCAGGGCCTGAACCCTGGTCTCTTCCTCATTGCAGGCAGATTCTTTACCAGCTGAGCCACCAGGGAAGCCCAAGAATACTGGAGAGAATAGCCTATCCTTTCTCCAGCAGATCTTCACCGTCCAGGAATTGAACTGGGGATATTCCCAGGTGCTTTTGTACTCATAGGACCCTCTGTGTGCCTCTCTCATCACGTTTAATCACTGTTACGTTACCCTACCTAATATATTATATGTATGCTATCACTATTTCTTATGAATCTTTTTGTACTTTTATATAGAAAACATGAAATAAGCAGACTTATGTTTTCTTTAACAGTAATTCTCTTCTGAAAATTTGTATTTCACCAGTGCCAGCTTAACTTTCAAATTTTTTTAATGTTTCAAATACTTGACGTAGAGTACTGAGTTGAATTGTAATTGCTCATGTAATAAAGATTTAGAAAACCATTAAGAATAGTTTAATAGACAAATTTATGACATTTGTCTCTTTTTTTTAAGATTTTATGATACTTTAGTGGAAGGTAACTAGAGGTGAATATTAACTGAACATTTATAAATCATCTGTTAGGAATAAATGAAAGAAAATTAGTTTTGATAGAATTGGTTTTTGTAGTCTTATTTCAGTGAACCCAAATTGTTAATGTTTCTACAGAATCAAAATTGTCAAGTTTTTAATAATGTTTTTATGAAGAAAAACTATTTTGAAAGCAGAATATTTTATTTATTTGGTCAGGGATTCAAACGAGCGTGTAAAATCAGCTTCATGGACATATCTTAGGGGCTTCCCTAGTGCCTCAGTGGTAAAGAATCCATCTGCAGCATTGGAGTTGCAGGTTTGATATCCCTGGGTCTGAAATATCCCCTGGAGGAGGGCATGGCAACCCACTCTAGAATTCTTGCCTGGAGAATCCCATGGACAGAGGAGACTGGTGGAGTCAGACACGACTGGAGTCACTGAGCACATACATGTGGTGTTTTAGACTGAAATCTCAAAATTAGAACATCTCTATGAATTTTTTTTTACCCACTGGTGGTGGTCCCATTTCTGAATTTTTAATGACTGAGCACAGTGAATATTTTTCTGATTTTTTTTTTTTTTAACCTTCGGTAAAACACTTGACATACAAAGGTCTCATCAGGAAAAGTGTTTAGAAATGAAACAAAACAGTCTATTCTGTGTTGGGGGGCCATATAGCATACTCAAAAAAGTCTTTTGTTTTCTAGAGGGAGCCTCACTCTGAAAAAATGGAGAGGTGTTCCAGTTTTTAAAAGACCTGGATCTGCTTTCTGTTGAAATTATATTTCTGGTATGCAATTTTACTTAAATATTCTTCAGTAATCAAGATGGGCCTTGTTACTATTATATGTCTGTCTCTTTAAAAATGATAGAATTTGTCCCACTGTACAGTTATCTCTGAATGTCTGTATATTGAAAAGTAGAGCAAATTGCTGTGCTACTTTCCTAATGGTTTCTTAGTTTTTAGAAGTAACTAAATTTGCTTATTTGCAGCCAAAGCAGCCTTCGTAAAACTATATGGTCTTTTGTCTTAATAGATGTCTTATTTTGATTTAAATCATGGCGTATGAGAAAAATAGATTTGTCAAAGTTCAGTATATAGTTAAATCTAATTGCTTTTTGCAACAAATTGGTTTTATAATACAAAACATAAAGAAATATTTTTAGCCATCATTGAAGACTTTTCAAGATTAATGATATGTAGTGTGTAGAATTAGAAGAAAGGAAGTCTTTATAAGCGGGTGAAGGTTGTGATTAAAGATGCAGTAGTTAAGAAAAGCTGTGTTTGGGACAACGAGAAAACCAGTTTGGAAAGGATGGCTGATTAAAGATTACCTTGGGAATATTGTGTGAAACCAGCTTGTCAAGGTTTCTAGAATTAGTTGCACATCAGAATTTTATATAGTGCTTGTGTTGTATAGGTTTGGAAACTTCTAGAGGGCCTTCAGAGCTGGGACGTGAGCAGAAAGTGATTACTTTTTGTTTTACTTTCAGATTTTACAAAACAAGATGAAATTTAAAAATTACTTCTAATCCCACCCTAACATCAGATTTTTTAATTTGATTCTTCCAGTCTATGCACATATAGTTTTTTTTAGACTTAGAGAAATTTTTGTTTTTCTTCATTATTTAATATTGTAATAGGTATTCAATATGACTGCACGGCCTCCACAGTAATTTTAATGTCTGAAAGCTTTCTATCAAACTATTTCCATCTAACTTTATTTTTCTATAGTTTATCCATAGAAAAATTGTGCTATAATTATCATCTATGCACATAGAGTATTTTCTGTCTTTTGCACTGTTCTTTTAGGATTGATTTAAAAGGTTTAAATTATGGCATAAAAATGTATGAACATTTTTATGACTCTTTGAAACGTTGCCATGTTGTTTTCCAAAAAGAGTTATAATTTACATTATCACCTTTCCTATGAGTTTAACTACCAGCCTTGGGTAGCTTTTAATTATAATCATTTTTGCTGATTCAATAATATGTTGAACTCTTTCTTTGTAATATTTTTGTTGTTAGCTAATGAAATGGGACCTTCATCCATAATTTCACTTACTGATTCTTAGCAGTGGACAAGTTGTCTCTTCAAGGCTTTTGTCCATTTACATAAATGAGAGTTTTGATATTTTGTTCCCAAATTCTTTTGATTTCATTATATATTTAGTAGTAAGTTGCTGCAGATACTTTTGGATAAAGACTTCCCTTTTGATTTTCATTATTTTTGTTGAGGGTTTTGAGTAGATACAAAATGTATTATTGGAAAATTATTTGGAAACAGTATCCAGTATGACTAGAGGAGTGACACAGGAATTGAAGGTAGGGAAACCATTAAGATACTCTTGCGGGGGTGTCAGCATGAGGTGAAACTAGTGTGAGTAGGGCCTGGAGAGAATAGGTGAGCACGAGATTGTGAGAAAAAGAACGTTTGATTTCCAGTTGATGACATGTGACTTCCAGTTGATCAGTTGATGACAGAAGTGAAAAAGAAGGAAAACAACCTCAAGATTCTAAAAAGTGGGAAATAGATGGTGCCGTTAATAAACTTGGGGACTACTAGTTGGTAAGGAAGGTGAAATCAGTTTTAACCTGCTAGTTAGAGCCTGAACAGTAAGTGTATGTTCTTCCTTTTGTGAAAGTGCCTGTGAGATCCCTAGGGGATAAGGCATATGCTAGGCCTTGTATTGTTTTCTGTATTCTGACTTTCTTGCCGTGTGGTGTAGCTTGTGGGATCTTAAACTTCCCCAACCAGTGAAAGTGAGGAGTCCTAACCACTGGACTTCCAGGGAGTTCCCTGTATTCTGACTTCTAATGCCATTATTCCATTAGATATTTTGGTGCTGTTATTAGGGCTTTCTTAGTTCGGAGTTTTAAAGTACAACTTGGAAAGCAAAGTTGAAGTGGATTACTAAGTAAAATAAACGGAGGAAAAACGGATGATTCTTGAACTAAGTTCAAGAAAGGCAACATGTACATTATATCTCAAGTACTCATAACTGGCGGTTTGTGCCTTTTGACTACCCTTATCAATTCCCCTTCCTCATATTCCCCACCTCTGGTGACCACAAATCTGATGTCTTTGTTTTTGACAAACTACTGTGTGTTGGTTCTGGTACATAACATAGTGATTCGATATTTCTATACATTTCAAAATGAGTACATTGAAAGTTGGTAATTCTAGCTATCATAGTTTTCATTTTTGAAAAAAATTAAAATATTTATCTTGCATATTTTAAAGACTAAGTCACTTATTTAGATTTAGGTCGCCCAATATCCCCACTAGAATTACAGTTTTAAAAATTATTCAGGAATAGCAAAGAAGATACTTGAGCTTTAGAATATATATATGTGGCCAGGCTTTTTGTGGGGATGGGTGGTTTAGGGTAGATTTCTTAACCTCTGCCTCAGCTGTAAAATAGGGATAGTAATAGAGCTGACTTGGTTAGAATTAGTATTAAATGAGTTAATAGATGTAAAGTACTTATAATGACGTTAGATATTAGGTGGTGGTGTTAGTGTGTGTGTCCTGTTACATAACGTTTGTCATTCCAAGAGAATTTTGTGTTTATATACAGAAATAAAGCATCTAGACTCTTGTCTCCCCTTCCTGAAGGTCATATCAACCTCTCTCAAAACTTCTTACTTCCTCCCTTCAGGTATTATTTGGTATAGGCACACTAAAACTGTCGTGGCTGTCCTGCATAAGCTCTGTATTTTCCCAGTCCTTTGTTTTTATTCATACTTTTCTCACCATCTAGAATATTGCCCTATAGTCAGATATTCAAAAGCTGCTTTAATTTTTAAGTGATGCTTTCTTGATATTTCTGCAGCTGTAGGTAATATGTCCATATGAATTTCATGTATTTCCTTTTGCATAATTTATACCACTTTCTATATTGCTTTATTACCTTTGTGTCTACTTAAATGTCCTTCACTAAGTTATGATATCTTAGAGTTGTACCTTATTCACTTTTGTAGGTTTAGAACCTGTCACAGGCCTTGGCACTTAAAAGGCACTCATTTGTGGAGTAACAGTTTATAAAAAATATACAAGCTAAAAGGTGATAGTTAATGGAGAATGCATGCCAGTAAAAATGTGCTTTGTCAGTTTTTGTACACTGGGAACAACCTGCCTGATGAGTTACTTAAAATGAGATCACTTGAGGTTTAGGAATTGGGTCAGATTCCAGAATGTATAGTGGGCTAGATGACTCTGGGGACTATCCACAGGTCAAGGATTTTCGTTCGAATGATTTCCTATTGCTTTATAAAGGCTAGTATGTCTAATTAACTACCAGAGGGATTGTTTTTCTGACAACCGAATTTTCACAGGTCTGCCCACCGATCTTCCTCATTTTCAGTGGTCCAAATTTGTGAAAAGTTGGCCAGGATTAAGGGTACATCTGCTGCCAGTAATATACAAATGACCTGACTCAGTCAGTTATTGCACCCATAATCTCTCTCCAAGTACATTTTTCTTAGCATAATACCTCTAGACATGAAAGGAGGAGTAGGCTGAAAATAGGAACTGGGTGAGATGGTATTTATATCCCTAAAAGGTTAACTGATACTTAACAACCGCTGAAAATCAGAAGTATCAGACATTGACTTGATAATTTTAGCACTTTTGGAATTTGCTGCTATTCCTGCTGAACGGGTTCAAATTGACAGAAGCTTTAAATGTCCTTACCCAGTCTCATTGTTTTATATCTAACAAGTGTTCTGACAAAACAGATACTTGGAATTATAGCTAAGCAAGGTCATTGATTAATTTCATTTTAGTGATGTTTCTGTTCTGTGTATGTGTGTGTACTTCTCATACACACAACAAATGAAAGTATAGTGCACTCTAGTTTTTTTCTCCTGTGGTTCCCTTTTTAAAAAAATCTGTTGTGACCTGCAAATTAATTTTATAACTTACAGATGTGAACCTGCTTTTGAGGCGTAGGAAAATGGACTTGACTAACAATGGTTTACATTTATTTGGTAGTTTTAACACTTAGAAGGCACTTTGATATATTTTTGTATCCTCAAGTGTGATAGCTTAAAAGTGAAGGTACAAAGTGTTACCTGAAAATGCTTCTAGTTTTTTTCAGCAGCAGTGAGATTGGGTGTAGAGGGTGGCAGCTTGAAATCACGGGGGAGGATTCTTTTGTACTTACGGTATGTTTGATAATGTGTTATTGATTCTGCTAATCCTAACAGCCCATTTAAGGGTGTATATTTATTTGTAGTTAGGGTGAGTCTTTATGTTTCTTTCTTAGTCTTCAGATCCAGACATAAAACTCCTTTTAGTGTTTGTATAGTTTTGTTGGCTTAGCTTTTGGTCAGATAGGGTAAGAGGGGGATTCTTATGAAGTAACATAACAAAAGGAAAACCATCTTCCTGTTCCTTTTTTCTCTACATATCATGTGATACTGTCTTCTTAAGACCTTTAAAATGCCAAGGGAAGCTTGGTGACCAAGGCAAGGTTTTGTGTTTTCTTCTCAGATTTGTAGTTCTGCATTTTATTACAGTCACGAAGAACTTAGTCTGTTACCAGTAAAAACTGAAGCCGCAAGACTTGCTTCTCTATGCTGCCAAATACTTCCTGTTTTGTCAGATTTCCATTTAGGGAAAAGAATGGATTTAGAGTAGACAAGCCTGAAAGCATCTTTTCTGAAACTCATTTTGAAAGCTGTCCAAATATCTAGATTAGGGGAGAGGGGATGGTACGACAAGTCTTCACATGAAGTCATTTGTCAGAAAGCTTCATTTGGCTTATCATGAAAGGGTTGCCAACAAGGAAGAAAAACTCTGTTGTCAGAAGTAATTGCTAAAATGTAAACTTGCCAGCACTGGTGACTTGCCTGTTAGGCTTTCCATGTCAAACGTGTTTCAGTCTGTTGAGTGAATTCATCATATTGCCTGTGAAGGAAGTTTTATCTGTGTTCCTTTCTAGTAGACCTTTCCTCTAGAAATTGTAAGAACTGCATTCAGCCACATTTATTCCATTTACAGTAGGGACAGGTGAAAGATCAAAGTGATTAATTGAAATGGGCTACCTTTTGAATATTGAATATCTTTGGGGAAAAGGCTGACATAAAATGATGTTAATCTCTTTTTAAAATAGTAAATAAAATTTATGTAAATAGAATTATCTGTCACTTATTCTTTATCCAGATAGCTCACTGTTAAAGAATCCACTTGCTAACACAGGGGATGCAGGTTTGATGCCTGGGTCAGGAAGATCCCCTGGGAAAGGAAATGGCAACCCGCTCCAGTATTCTTGGCTGAGAAATTCCAGACAGAGCAGCCTGGTGGGCTGTAGTCCATGGGGTCGCAAAACAGTCAGATAAGATTTAGTGACTAAATAGCAGTAACATTTTTATCCTATGAAATGAACTTCAGATTAGGTGTTAATAGAACATATCAGTAGAAGATGCTTTCAGTGTAAACCTAAATCCCTTCATATTGCTGTTAAGGGAGTCTTGTGTTCAGGTTCTTTGCAGTGGCAGAATGAGCCCACATGTAAAATTTTCTTTGACCATATTGACCTGCCCTGTTTTAAATCAGAGCTATTTTTCTCTCTTGACCTGTTCATAAAATATAAAAGATGTTTTGTTTTTTTTTAATTGCTTTTTAATCTCTGAACTCTTACACATTTTTTTTCCTTATCAGCTACTTGGCTCTGTCCTGCTTCACGTTGAAGATGTTCAACTGACGTTGAGTCATTGAGACATTAGAAACCATCTGTTATAAAGTTTGTACCATATATTTCTTCTTTTCATCTAGTTATGTGCTATTTCTGAAACGTTACTTTAAAATCCAGTGGAAAAAAGTTTTCTCGAGTACCCATCATGCCCTAGAGCTTCATCTTCCATTTTGCTATACATTAGAAATCTAATCTCTTAAAACTCTTTAATAACCATTTGTTGCCATCTTCTTTTTTAAGCTGTATCCAAATCAGTGATTCTCACATTTTAGTGTATTCAGTAGCGTTACATCAGGTACTTGTTCAAAATAGATTCATGGGACTCAATTCAGATCTTATGAATTCACTTCTTTGGAGAATTACTATGCAGGTGGTTTCTTAACCAGATGGAGAAACAGTAATCTGCTGCATGCGTGCCCATTTGTCATCTCTTCTTCATATTTTTACATGAAATATTCTTTTTACTTTGTTTCAATTATTGACATCTCAGGTTTTTTCCTGTTATATCACTTTCCCTTCCCAAAGCACACACATTTGGAGGTCAGTATATACATACTGGTTATGTGTACATAATAATACATGCACATGTATTTCTAATATATCTTGCTAGTGATTTTAAAAGGTGTTTTCCCCGAAGGGAAAATTGCATAATACTTAGTTTTTAGTTTTTCCTAGCAATATGATATATTGTAGACATCTAAATATTTGCATTGAATCTTTACTGTGCTATCACTTGATTGCTGCTGACTCTTAAACCCAGTCTACTAAAGGTGGGTTATTGTTTTTCTATGTCAGATTTTTTACTTTTCCCCCAAAATTAAGTTTTTGATAAATTCCATATTGATTGTATAGTTGAACTCATTTAAATGATTTTTCCTAAAATTCCACTTCATGGTTCCACATAGTAAAAAGTCAAATTCTAATCATACACGTCAGACACAAACTCAAGATGTATTAGGACCCTTGCTCTGTAACAGTCTTTATAATTACACCAGCATTTACTTTGTTATTTGTTGACTGGAGAGGTGTGTGTGTGTGTATATGTATAATATGGTGATTACCTCTTATAGTGTTAGGATGGTTAAAGAAAGAACATTAATTTTATTTGTAATACAAATTTGAGTCTTTTTTCCATTTTTAAAAATTGGGTTTTTCAATTTTCAGAGTTTTTATACATTCTAGTCTGCTATCCTTTGTCAGATGTGATATTTTCTCTAGAGTCTTTTCCTTTTCATCCCCTTAAAGGAGAGCAGAAGCTTTTAATTTGGGTGGTACTCAGTTTGTCAGTTTTTTCATTTGTGTGCCATGCTTTTGGTGTATCATATTATCTAAGAACTCTTCTTTAAACCGGGGTCACAAAGATTCTTTTTTCATCCAGAAGTTTTAGACTTTGAGGTACATTTTGACTCACCATCACTTTGAGTTGATTTCTGTATATGGTACAAGGTATGGTTTGGTTTTTGGTGTTAGGGTTTTTTTTGTATACAGATGTCCCCGTTGCTCCATTTGTGGAAAAGCACTTTCTCCACTGATAAGTCTTTTCACCTCTGTCACAATCAACCATGTATTTAATGAGTCTATTTTTACTTTTCTTTTTCATTAATAATACATTAAATTTATAGTTAAGTCTTGAAATCAGATGGCATAGGCCTTATAACTTTTTCTTTTTAGAAAATGTTTTGGCTATTCTAATTTCTTTTCCCAAGTAAATGTTAGCAATAGCTTGTTGATTTCTTTATACACACCCCACATACACACCCCAAAATAAACCACTTGCAAATTTGATTGGGTTTTATATTAAATCTATAAATCATTTTAGAGAACTGACAACAATACTGAGTGTTGCCATAACTTTAGTTCATTTTCTCACCAGCATTTTTAATTTCCAACACAAAGTCTTATACGAATTTAAATTTTATACCTTAGTATCCCTATTATCGATGTTATTGTAAGTGGATATAATTGTTTTATAGATGAGGGAATAAGTAACTTGCCCAAGCTGAAGTGGCAAAGCCAGTATGAAACCCATATTAGGTTATGAACCACTATCCTGGTTTTCACTATGATAGTGGTTTTCTTACTCTGAAATCATGGTTATCGTGGTGGCAGAGAGGAAGCCCTAGTTTTATGGAAAGAAAAATCCTGTTACCATGCAGGTATGATTCCTCCAGAGTTTATGGATTTCCTGAGTTTAAGTTTTTCAGATCTGCTCAGATCATAAAACCATGCTTAATTTAGAAGCCTCTGGTCAGTACAGTTGTGAACTAGTATTTTTAAGTATATCTTACCCTTTAGTTAACTAGTATGAATTGTTTCATTTTTAAAAATACATACCCTTAGCATTTGAATCCATACCATCTGCTCACCAGTACAGATACAAAGATGATTTCTTGAACAACTCCCATGAGAGGCTAGGTGGGGCGGAATACATTTATTATAGTTCAGTTCAGTCGCTCAGTCCAGTAAAAGCTTCTACTTGGTTGCAATTAAGAGTAGCTGTACTCTTGTTTCATGTTTTAGAAATCCTTTTAAAAAGTAACTTGAAAACAGTTAAGTGGAAAACATGTAAAGGGCTTTGAGGGAGAAATCTGTCAATCATTTCATAAGGATTGCTTTTGCACTTGATGGGGAATCCCTAGGAAAGACCAGTTAATAAATAACCTAGGCATGATAAATACAATATGGTGTCATACAGTGTAGGGAAGTAAAGGTTCAGTATGAGTTTCATTTCGAAAGGTGAGGAACAATATTTGAGTTTTTACATTAAGACTTCCATTTTTTCATTTGTGGATTTCTTCTGACTTAACTAACAGCAGTTTGGTAAATGTATTAATGAGAATTAATTTGTAATCTGAATTTGCTCTTCAGATTTTGAGTATTCTGATGTTTCAATCAGTTAAATATATTGAGCATTTACAACTTAATTTTTCTTATTTTTCAGATTCCCATGTGAATGATAGAAATGAAAGTGAATGGAGTCTTATCAGATAAGTGTTTTTTCAGTCTAAATGTATTTTTTTCCATAAGATGGCTCTGGTGCTAATCTTTATTTGAAACAATTTTGTTACATTGTATGACAGTTGATATATCAGCATGCACTTTTAAAAATGTTATAAAAATGGGTAAATTTTTGTGTAGCTATTTTAATATTGAAGATGGAAGAAGAAAAACATTTTCAGCATATTGTGCCTTTTTATTTCAAGAAAGGTAAAAATACTACTGAAACACAAAGATTTATGCAGTGTATGGAGATGGTGCTGTGACTGATCAAACATCTTGCAAGTAGTTTGCTAAGTTTCATATTGGAGATTTCTCACTGGACAATGCTCCCACTTAAACTAGCTAAAACTTGATGAAAAGTGTCTGTAACTAATCAATAGAAAAAGCATAGTCTTCCATCAGGAAAACACAAGACTGAATGTTTGATGACCAGGCAAAAACTGTCTTAGTTTGGCTGGTAAGTTGATTCGTTTTCCATATTCTCCGGACAGTAAGCCTTCAGATTTACATTTAGTTTGGTCTTTAAAAAATTATCTTACTGGAAAAAATTTCAATTCCCTGGAAAACTGTAAAAGGCACCTGAACACTTCTTTGCTCAAAAAGATAAAAAGTTTTGGTAAGTTGGAATTAAAAAGTTGCCTAAAAAATGTCAGAAGATAGTGAAATAAAACAGTGACTACATTCTTCAATAAAGTTCTTGGTGAAAAGGAAAAAAATGTGTCTTTTTTTTTTTTAACTTAAAAATTGAAGGACCAACCCAGTCCAGTATTTGTAATCTGTAAGCCAAAACTGTATTCCTTAAACATTTTTTTTTAATACTAGAATCGAGATTACTGAAAATAAATTTGTAACCTTGTGAAAGCAAAATGTACCTGCCATTATTTTCTCTCCCCCAGACTGGTTATACCTCAGTTACAAAGAGCCCATGCAGCTGTACCTAGATTATTTATTAATTCTCTGCATAGTATATATAGCTAGATATATCTGCTTGGTTTTAGATTTATCTGATTATGTTTTGAGGTGGCTTAACTGCTTAAATTTCATTAGAACCACTGAGTGAACTCCAGGAGTTGGTAATGGACAGGGAGGCCTGGCGTGCTGTGATTCATGGGGTTGCAAAAAGTTGGACACAACTGAGAGACTGAACTGAACTGAACTGAACTGAACTGAACTGAATGGCTATTCCAGTGTGAATTTAAGAACAGGTATACTCAAAGTATGATGAAAATAGAAGATTCATGTGCCATTCATACTTGGAAGCAGGAAGTATAGAATGGTCAGACACTGGCTTAAGGTATTAAGCTTCTCACCCAATTAAATGTTCTTTTGGTGTTTCTCCAAGGTCACTGGGGTCATTCTCAGTTAAATACATGAGTTGTAAAATGTAGCAGATAATTTTACATAAAAGCAGCCATGATAATGATAATTGGTTTTTAGTTGTTTGTATAGTAGTTAACTACTCTTGCATGATTTGCTGTTTGAACTATACAAATGCTCAAAGTCCAGCAACACCCTACTGCCAAACTCTGACCTCAGGAAAGTATGACAGTTGAATGACACTGGTATGAGGCCAGTATAGTGTGTGTGTATACCTAGCATACTTGGCCTGAGTTCAAATTGTTCCTCCTGTGAGTGCTACTGTTCCTTGAAGGCCACAAAACTGATTATACCACTCAATAACTGTTTTTTGTTTACAGAGCACTTACATATACATTCTAATATATTTCTAAGCATAAAATACAGCTTTTTAAATTTGAACTTACGGATCAAGAAATTTTTTAAGTGACACAATAGGGACTTTGTGAATCCTTAAATCCACTCCTCAAAATAAAAATAAAATTCTAAAGGTTAACAGTGGCTGTTAACCAACAATTACTTCACTAAACACAAAGCTGAGCAGTGGCATCAATTACCTGTGAAGCTGGTAGATGCAAACCACCACAGTCCAGCAGGATATGATACAGATGGGTTTTAAATTAATCTGATTCCAAAGCCTCTGTCTACAGTATTTTAACTAAGGAATTTTACAACAGGCATAAAGCTACATCTTAATGCTGAATAAAAAGGTACTCAATTACCCCCACAGTTTTGTCAGGCAAATATTAACCAAACTTGAACCGTTACAAGACAAAAATTTAATGAAAATTGGTAGGTAATAATCCAAAGGGCTAAATAGTTACATGGGACTGTATTAGAAATTTAATATACAAGTAAATGTTACATGTTATCATCATCTGATTCATCTTCTTCCTTCAAAGATTCCTGGTAAGAGAAAAACAGTGTTTAAAATCAATTTTTAGCACTGCTATAACAATCTGCATCTAAGTGCTTGTCATTCAAAATTCTTTGTAAGTAAAATGGAACACTGGTTTAGAATGTTACACTTTACTTGAATGTCTTAAGTACATCCTGCTCTATCAATGACTATATTCTTGATAGGATACACACAGTATGAAAGTATTAAATGTTCTCAAAAAACCTTGCCATTTTCACATGCACAAAAAAATTTTTTTGGAACCAGGGCAACTTTATCCCCATTGAGGATAACCTAGAAAGTTTCTTTTAGTTCAGCTCAACTCTTAAGTATTATTTAATAGAATTCAACATATTTCCATGATGCTTTTACCTTGAGCTGTTTTCATGGCTTACCTTGGCATATTTCTCTGCTTCTTCCCTTATATCTTTAGGAACTATTTCGTGTCTTCCATTAGTTACTGTAAATTAAGCCATATATTTAAATGAATTAAAAATGAGATTTGAAAAGACTAAACAATCTAGCCAATCCATAGGTAATACCAAGTTCTTTGACCTCATCTTTGTTGTTCCCCTACATAAGCACTTGCAATAAAGAAATTATGCTATAATTTATCCTGGTGCTATAAATCCTGAGCATTCATTCACATATATATATTCACAAACACAGTCAAAGCTATGGTTTTCCCAGTAGTCATGCAGATGTGACAGGTGGACCAAAAAGAAGGCTGAGTGCCAAAGAACTGATGATGCTTTTTTGAATTGTGCTGGAGAAGACTCTTGAGAGTCCTTTGGAGTGCAAGGAAATCAACCCTGAATATTCATTGGAAGGACTGATGCTAAAGCCAAAGCTCCAATACTCTGGCCACCTGATGTGAAGAGCCAATGACACGGAAAAGACCTAATGCTAAGAAAGGTTGAAGGCAAAATGAAAAGGGGGCAGCAGAGGATGAAGTGGTTACACAGCCATCACTAACTCAATGGACATGAATTTGAGCAAATTCTAGGATTTAGTGGAGAACAGAGGAGCCTAGTATACTGCAGTCCATGAGGTTGCAAAGATTCATGAGTCAGCAACTGAACAATTTATTCACAGCATGATTAGATTTTAAAATCTGTCCCTGAAGCCCTATGGTTGCCTTCCTAAAAAGAAAAAAGGTTACTTTCCAGTAATACTGTATGCAATGGAAGTTTCAAAGTAAACTACTCACAACTTTATATAGTCTCTTATTAAGCAGAACTTTTCCATCGGTACCTCCAAAATTTATTCTAGCTTTGTTTGTATTAGAAAAGCACCTAGCAGTGAGAATACATTGTGGCCAATACTGCAATTAAATGAACGCTTATTTCATGATCCACCAATTCCACTCCTAGCATTTCTAAAATGCTGCTACATATGCATGCCACAGTAGATGTAAAGGACATCCACAGATGCATTATTCATTTCAGTAAACACTTCTGGGCTTACTGGAAAGAGCCCAGACAACGAGAAGGTAAGGGTTGTTGACTTAATGGAGGCCTAAGGGTTGAGTTATTTCAAATCCTAAAATATGATGCTGTGAAAGTGCTGCATTCAATATGTCAGCAAATTTGGAAAACTCAGCAGTGGCCATAGGAGTGGAAAAGGTCAGTTTTCATTCCAATCCCAAAGAAAGGCAATGCCAAAGAATGCTCAAACTACTGCATAATTGCACTCATCTCACATGCTAGTAAAGTAATGCTCAAAACTCTCCAAGCCAGGCTTTAGCAATACGTGAACCGTGAACTTCCAGATAGCTGGTTTTAGAAAAGGCAGAGGAACCAGAAATCAAATGGCCAACATCCGCTGGATCATCGAAAAAGCAAGAGAGTTCCAGAAAAACATCTATTTCTGCTTTATTGACTATGCCAAAGCCTTTGACTGTGTGGATCACAATAAACTGTGGAAAATTCTGAAAGAGATGGGAATACCAGACCACCTTCTGTGTCATACCCTGGAAAATGCACTTGGCCTATTTATTCATCTCTAGTATACATGCAACCTTGTGAAAGTATCACTGATAACTTACCCTTTCTGCTAATACAGAGCCATTTGCAAATGACTACAAGATATGAAGACAACATTCAGATTGACTAAAACTGAGTAAGGCTTTCTGGAACACTGAACATAGTTGGCAATTTTTGCTGTATAAAAACTCAGGCTTACTGATGAAACCTGATTTATACTAGTTCAATAGCAGAACTCCTAATCTTAGATAAGAACAACAACAGAAGAGGAATTTTTCTAAGGTTCAGGGTTTGCTTATGAGTGCTAAAAATAGGACATCATTTCCTGTTCTGAGTACATAATTAAATACTCTGAGAGATGAGAACTTAAGCATAGTACATACTTACAGATACGAGAATGAATGTGCCCCAAATACAAGAAAACAGGTAGAATGCACTAAGCTGACCAGATTCATTAAACTTGCTGTGTTTCGTTTTGGAGAAATGCATTCGCCTGTTAATTTTCTAAAAATAAAAACAATTGTTAATTCAAGATTATAAAAATGTATTTAACATAACTATCATGGTATGGAGAACTAGTATTTTATAAAGTATAGATTTCTAAGATTGTATACTTACATCCAACACATATTCTTGAATTATGGCATGAATAATTATCGCCACTAGCATGTAGAAGAAAACTGTAGCCAAATCTTTGATACCATAGTAATAAAGGAACGTTGATTCAGTAGCTTGCTCTTCTGAAGGCCAAAAGAATAGGACACACACACACACAAAAATATACATAAGATTATAAAAACAGCACCAAGTACAACACATTTATGGAAACAAACAAAAGAAGACTAATCTAATAAATAAGTTTACAGAAACATCACAGTAATATGCTTTTGGACACCTTGAGTCTCAGCAGCAATAAAAACTGAGATTACCTAGAAGTCTAAAGTTTTAGAAATTACTTAACAAAGACTTGACACAGGTTAGTTACAGCCATTAAAGATCAGAGCACAGGGGAGGGGAGGCCACACTCAGACCCCTGGATATCCCAGGGGTAGAGCAGGTTATGTTTCGGTTATATTAAAGTAAGTTATACTTAGCTCATTTGCCTGTGTTTTCAAGGAACTTTTGAAACTTTCAACTTTCTAGCTCTCTTTTTCAAACTAGATACCATATTTATGATTCTGATGGAAAAGCTGACTTTGACTTGATTTAGTTTTGAACTCTAAGCAGGGGAGACAGAAGCAATTGCTGCAATTGTTCTCAGTCTTTAAAACTGCTAATTTTCCAGAACAAGACTTAAGCAAATACTTGTGAGTTGATAAAAGCTTTATTCTTCTCTGGCATACTCAAATTTCTAAACAACCTTGTGGTTTTCAGTAATTTGATATCTAAATTACTACACCAAATATTTACAAAATGATAAAACTGAACAAAAACCCAACTCCATGTCATGTAATTTATCTTACATTCCAAATAGAGAGACTGGGAACAAATTTACTGCCTGAATATGTTATCTTGTTAAGTGATTACCCCACCCCTCATCCATGCTAATTAATTACATTACTATATTCAACTGTAATCAACTTTCGATAACAACCTGATTCTCACCTAGGATGATCTAGAAAAAATTTTTGAAATAAAATCTAAAAATGTAGTTTGGATGCTATTTCCAAGATTTTTCTTAGAGCTTACTGTCATTCTCATCAAAATAACTGATAGAATGGTAGAGCACAACCAAAAAGCAACAATAAAATGGGCTTAAGAGGGTTGTTATTACAATTCTCAAACAGAACTCATAGGTCAAAAAAACTGAACCTGAACACTGAGGCTTTAGAAACCTTGACTGAACAATGACACTTCAGACAAATGCAAAGTATCCATTCTTAGGATTTTCTTACGAAAAGATCAGAGAGGAGAGAAGGACAAAAAACCCCCCCACAAAAACCCTATTCTTCCAAGGAATTTCAAGCCCACTTACAAAAGTACACAGTAAACATTAAACACATAAAAACTGATTTTCATACAGGATGACGTCCACCCAAAACATCAGATCTTGCATTACTGCAAAATCATCAAGAATAATATTCATTCTCATCATGAATGAGATCTGTGAAGATAATGAAGAACCTAGTGTTCACAGAAATTTCCATGTCTGCGCAGCTTAACTCTTATACTTAACCAGGAAATTCCAAAAGAAAAGCACCTACCTGTGGCAGGGAGGGTAACATTGTACTGAAGAGTAACAAAAATGATAGAAACTTTTGCTGTTATCTGGAAAGAAAAAAAAGATCAGGTCAATTTGTGACTCTCTCCCAAACAGCAACTCCAGGGGAAAAAACATTACAAGTTCTGTCCCTACATCTAAGAACCAAGGAGGGCCCCCTAGTTCCTGTGTCACCTGGACAGGCACAACTGGGACTCCCCCCTCACCAAGGAGCTTGAAGTTAACTTAATTCACCAGAGCAGTCAGCAATTTAGATGGGATTGTGCAATCCACTCCTAACTTTAAGATTTCAAAACGGAGACACTGCAGTTCCAGTAAACAGTGTTTTTGATAAATAATGTTTCTCTCTCTACCTGTACAACGAACACAAAATTGGCCATCAAGAAAAATTTTAAATGTAAGTTAATTAAAGAAAAGGGAGCACCGTTACCAGGACAAAAATGGATCAAAGGTAGGCTCTGCAGTGTGTGTCTTAATCTCCCGCACCCTGGCACAGATATATGGTCAATGAATATTTACCTGACCTGACGACTGGTATAAGCAAAGTGGTCACAACAGACAATGGAACACTTACTCAATATTTAGATCAATAACCTCAGATATGCAGATGATACCACCCTTGTGGCAGAAAGTGAAGAGGACCTAAAAAGCCTCTTGATGAAAGTGAAAGAAGAAAGTGAAAAAGTTGGTTTAAAGCTCAACATTCAGAAAACGAATATCATGGCATCCGGTCCCATCACTTCATGGGAAATAGATGGGGAGACAGTGTCAGACTTTATTTTTGGGGGCTCCAAAATCACTGCAGTTGGTGATTGCAGCCATGAAATTAAAAGATGCTTACTCCTTGGAAGAAAAGATATGACCAACCTAGATAGTATATTCAAAAGCAGAGACACTACTTTGCCGACTAAGGTCCGTCTGGTCAGGGCTATGTTTTTCCTGTGGTCATGTATGGATGTGAGAGTTGGACTGTGAAGAAGGCAGAATGCCGAAGAATTGATGCTTTTGAACTGTGGTGTTGGAGAAGACTCTTGAGAGTCCCTTGGACTACAAGGAGATCCAACCAGTCCATTCTAAAGGGGACCAGTCCTGGGATTTCTTTGGAAGGAATGATGCTAAAGCTGAAACTTCAGTACTTTGGCCACCTCATGCGAAGAGTTGACTCATTGGAAAAGACTCTGATGCTGGGAGGGATTGGGGGCAGGAGGAGAAGGGGACGACAGAGGATGAGATGGCTGGATGGCATCACTGACTTGATGGACATGAGTCTGAGTGAACTCTGGGAGCTGGTGATGGACAGGGAGGCCTGGTGTGCTGTGGTTCATGGGGTCGCAAAGAGTCAGACACAACTGAGCGACTGAACTGAAGCACTATACTAGACAAGAAAGGATAACAGAGATGAATGATATGATCCAGACGACTAGAAACTTATTTGGGTTTTTAGAAGAAATGGTTATAATACCAAAGAATCAGAGCCAACAGGTACCAAGGAGAAACAATGCATTTTTGTGTGTGTTTCTGATTTCTTCCTGGGGTGAGGAGTGGGGTTCTATTTTTTCCTGAGGTGAGGAAAGGCTCTGCAGGAGATGTGGTGCCTGAGTAGCTCCTGCTGGCAAAGAAAAGTTCCCTCGCAGAGGATGGAGAAGATAGCTCAAGTAGGGAAAAGGGACGCGCAAAGGTCAAGAAGCTGGAACCAGGAGGTCAGGCGTAACAGGTGGACATGAGGAAGGGCCTGGTGTGCTGACCTAAGTAGTGTAGAATTTATTGTAGCCTGACCAGACAATTTGAGGAGAGGGAGTTAATTGGTGTTTAGAGAGATGGCTGACTGTGGCCAGCGCTGGCCCCCCAAGTCACCCTCAGATCCACACTCTAGCTGGCAACCAGAATCTTGCCCTCCATCACACTCCCCAGGCTTGCTCAACCTGAAGGTCCTCCAGTTGAGTCCCATTCTCTCCAGGATGAGAACAAACTCCAGGGTCTGGTCCTGCCTCCTGCACTCCTCCCACCCAGGGCTCTGTGCGTTTGCGGTTTAATCTGAAACACTCCTGGAAAACCTCTCGACTCGGGATCTCAGGTCAACTACACCCTTTCAAGAAAGCCTTCCCTGCCTTTTAGGACAGGTCATTTCCTTTGTTAGACAACCTCAGAGACCTGGGTTTCATTCTTACAAAATGCACACTCTCAGCGTGGTGATATTCATACTGCTGTTACCCATCACAGTGACCTCCGTAAAAGCCAGGACTACGCTGGTTTCTGCTCATCACTAGAAGCTCAAAGCCCAGCAGAGTGTGTGGCATTTATTAAGTGATGGATCAACATTACTAAATAAAATCAGACAAAAATAAATTGGAGTAAGGAGGCAAGTCAAGCATGAGAGAAACCCCATGAAAGCTAATAACGCTTGAACTAAGGCGTGGTGGTGGCAGAGAAGTGGAACTTTTGAGGCAGAATAAGGTTAGTGGAGGTGATGGAATGCCATTTGAGCTATTTCAAATCCTACAAGATTTGATGATGCTGTGAAAGTGCTGCACTCAATATGTCAGTAAATTTGGAAAACTCAGCAGTGGCCACAGGACTGGAAAAGGTCAGTTTTCATTTCAATCTCAAAGAAAGGCAATGCCAAAGAATTGCACTCATCTAACATGCCAGTAAAGTAATGCTCTAATTTATCCAAGCCAGGCTTCAGCAATACGTGAACCGTGAACTTCCAGATGTTCAAGCTGGTTTTAGAAAAGGCAGAGGAACCAGAGATCAAATTGCCAACATCCGCTGGATCATGGAAAAAGCAAGAGAGTTCCAGAAAAACATCTATTTCTGCTTTATTGACTATGCCAAAGCCTTTGACTGTGTGGATCACAATAAACTGTGGAAAATTCTGAGAGATGGGAATACCAGACCACCTGACCTGCCTCTTGAGAAATCTGTATGCAGGTCAGGAAGCAACACTTAGAAGTGGATCTGGAACAACAGACTGGTTCCAAATAGGAAAAGGAGTCAGTCAAGGCTGCATATTGTCACCCTGCTTATTTAACTTCTATGCAGAGGACATCATGAGTAACACTGGGCTGGATGAAGCACAGCTGGAATCAAGATTGCTGGGAGATGGTTTGGGAGAATGGCATTGAACAGACCGCCAGTCCAGGTTCAACGCATGACACAGGGTGCTCGGGGGTGGTGCACTGGGATGACCCAGAGGGATGGGATGGGGAGGGAGGTAGGAGGGGGGTTCAGTAGGCTGTATACTGTCACCTGTTTACTTAACTTACATGCAGAGTACATCATGAGAAACGCTGGGCTAGAAGCAGCACAAGCTGGAATCAAGATTGCCGGGAAAAATATCTATCACCTCAGATATACAGATGACACCACCCTTATGGCCGAAAGGGAAGAATAACTAAAGAGTCTCTTGATAAAAAGTGAAAGAGGAGAGTGAAAAAGTTGGCTTAAGCTCAACATTCAGAAAACTAAGATCATGGCATCTAGTTCCAGCACTTCATGGCAAATAGATGGGGAAACAGTGTCAGACTTTATTCTTCTGGGCTCCAAAATCACTGCAGATGGTGATTGCAGCCACGAAATTAAAAGATGCTTTCTCCTTGGAAGGAAAGTTATGACCAACCTAGATAGCATATTCAAAAGCAGAGACATTACTTTGCCAACAAAGGTCCATCTTGTCAAGGCTATGGTTTTTCCAGTAGTCGTGTATGGATGTGAGAGTTGGACTATAAAAGCTGAGAGCAGAAGAATTGATGCTTTTGAACTGTGGTGTTGGAGAAGACTCTTGAGAGTCCTTTGGACTGCAAGGAGATCCAACCAGTCCATTCTAAAGGAGATCAGTCCTAGGTGTTCGTTGAAAGGACTGATGTTGAGGCTGAAACTCCAATATTTTGGCCACCTGATGCAAAGAGCTGACTCATTTGAAAAGACCCTGATGTTGGGAAAGATTGAGGGCAGGAGAAGAAGGGGACAAGAGGATGGGATGGTTGGATGGCATCACTGGACATGCATTTCAGAGGGAGGCCTGGCATGCTGCGGTTCATGGGGTCGCAAAGAGTTGGACATGACTGAGTTACTGAACTGAAAACTGAAGGGTAATTTGGCAGGCTGGTCTACTATTGACCAAATTAGTGTTACACTAATGTATCCACTCTGTTTGTTATTTGTGTACTTTTCTATGGGTACAGGCCATTACTAAATTTTTAAGATTGAAAAAAATTGGCACCTATAGTAAACTAGGCTTGGTACAGATGACTCAGAGCAAATAAGTACAGAGTAATCACTTACTTTCACCAACCCAGCTGAGCTCTAGTTCAAAAGCTTTATCTTTAACTTCGTCATGTACTATGTAAATTCTAGAACAGAAAGAAGAAATTAACATTTGGCCATCTACAAACATAGTTCATGCACCCACTCAGCAAATCAACATCCATTCCTAATATAAGGATTTATAAAATTATACACAGTATAGTCTGTATTATGAAAATTAACTAGGACTGATAAAAAATTAACACTACAGAGGATTCACTATACTTTATACCTTTATACAACCCAAGCTGTTTACTTTGATACATTCTTTCAGAGACAGAACTAAGATGTCTCATAAGGAACATTCAAATGGGAGAAAGCTATTACCTGTGTTTTTCCAAGATATTCGGTATTTTCCATTCATTAACTGATTTTTAAATAAAAACTAACTTCTTAGTTTACAGTTAGTACTCATTCTGCACTTTCTTGGCAGGAATATTTTTTAACCCCCTTACTATTCTGGATGTCCCTAAACCTGGCCTTTAAACAGTACAAGACAAACTGCAGCAAACAAGGAAGCAGTGTCACAGAACATATTAAAAGGAAGAACAAGGCTTCCCTCGTGACTCAGTGGTAAAGAACCTGCCTGCCAATGCAGCAGCTGGGTTTGAACACTGACCCCAGAAGATCCCACATGCTGCAGAGCAACAAGTATCAGCAAAGTTTTTTTTCTAAGTTCTATACTTTACCATCTCCCACAACAAAGTAGCAAAAGTAATTTGGAGGGTATTCCTAAAGCCTTGCTATAACACCTGCAACATAAGACAGCATCTTAAACTTTCCAGAACTAAAAGAAGCATAGTGCTCCATTTTATTAAATGATAAAAGGATGGCTTTCCTACACAGAACAATATAAAAATAAAAGGTGTGGTAAGAACTGATAACCAGACGACTTCTTGATGAAGGAAAAAAACTGTTGTACAATTCAATGATTATTTACTTTTTATTCTATTGTATGTTAGTTGCCAGTGTCCTCTAGGTTGTCATTATTAATAAATGACAATTACAGAATGGAATGGATTCCCCTTCACAAGAAAGGGCAAGGGTCTCATAGTAAAAAGGCAGTGGGGGAAAGAGGGTGTCAGTAGCAAGAGTGGTAGATGAGTATAAAGTTATGAAACACTTGTGAGTTTACTATTTTGTTACAACTATCAGTACAGAGATTAAGAGTATCGTTCAAATAATAGGTTTATCATCATATGATAGACCCTCCTGGACTTTTTTTCCCCTTTGCACACATTATTAGATGTAAAACCTGCTGACTAGACCATGATGACGTAGTTCTAATGTGGAACAGAGGTGTTATGAATTCTCTGGAATATCACATTTATTACTCTTTAACTCTGAAAAGCTGACTACAAAACCAGCATCTTATCAGATTTTTTGAAATACTAAATGCCTGCATTCTTTGATCTAAAAAAATAACATATTTTGAAGCACGGTCACTGAGATTTTACTGGCATTGTTGTTGCTTACTGTTACACAGCTTTCTACCTAGGTATCTGTAACATATAAACTACTTCAGGCTTTCTTAAGCTATTTCTAGATGTTCTGAAATACTTCTCTATTCATCTTGTTATAAGAACTTCAGCTGTAGACCTTAAAGTTATAAGCTAAGGTTAATATTGGGACTTCTGAGATTTAAAGTCGGGAGCTAGCAAATGAAGTCTCTAGAGGTTCACTATATCCTCCAAACCTTGAATTCAGTCAATGGAACAGGAGTATATTTTATCAAAAGCTGTTTTTTCCCTTCCTATTCCTATTCACTCTCACTTAAAATGAAGCCTCTCAGAATGTTGGATTCACCTTCTAAAATTAATGCAACAACTTATTTTCAAACAAAACAGCCTCTTAGGATTAATGTATAAGGTAAGGTCAAGTGAAATATTTGTCAATACTAATGAAAATTTCAACTTACATTTTTGCAACTTCTTTAACAACATCACGGCAGGTCATTTCTTTCATCTAGAGAAAATAAAATATATATTCATAAAGTTACGAGTCAAAGGAAGAACACTTTCCACTTGTGTAACTTTTCAGATTCTTTTGCAACTTTTATCAGTAACCTATGCTCTTGAGATAAGATTCTTAAATATAAAACCAAGGAAAATAACCTGAAATTCAAAAAGACCAGAACTTAAGTTTTTTATTGTTTAAAGTTTTTAATGATTATCCAAAAAAAGCCTTGGGCACCAATAATTTTGTGAAATATATTAAAGTTTATAAAAATCTAGACTCTATGAATTTATTCACAGGCAGATACTGACATTTAAAAGATTACCAAGAAATGTTTTTTTTCTTTATAATGAATTCAGGATAATAAAAAGCAAGCAAACCATATACTTCTATATGCTAGATAAACAAGGATAAATTATCCCTCATGAAATTGTTCAAGACAAAACTGCAAAATGTCAGGGAAAGCTCTGAAGAACCAAGATCTGAGTGGAATCTTAGAACACAGATTTATCTGATTTGATTATGAGGAAGATAAATGAACTGCAAAAGTGAACATATGGAAATCAAGGCAGAAAAATAGCCTTTAGATGCCCGGCAGAAAAGTCTATTATACTAAAGGTACTGCAAGTAACCAGTGCAGAAATTTTTTTAAGTATATGTGTTTCTGAACACATTTGACAAAATTTTTTTAAATGTGCAAACCTGCTATTCATATTCTGAATATGTGGAGGATGGAAAATAGTGAAAAAATAATGAACAGTCATACAGCAATCCAAACTTAAGGTGTTTTAACTACTCTATCTCTAAATTGGGCTTATTAATATTTTATTTTTTGTATTTTTTTAATATTTACAAATCTTGATGCCCAGGCTCATAGAAATAGGAAAAATATTGGAAAACAACAACTGTTCAGTCTAGACAGAGATGTTTGTTGTATGGTATTTTTTCTGATTGAATGTCTGATTAAATTTTTCATGGCAAACTGCGGGTGAAGAAGAGGAAAATACTGATATTCATATTTTTGCCCTTACAAGTTAAGGTCTATATTTAGTAGATTAATTGTAACATACAAAGGTAAACTTAAACTTGAAGCAATACATCTTAAATGTCAAATACATTTTTACATACATTGGTAAAGTTTACTCTGTAAAATTATAGTCTTCGTCAACAGAATATAAGTAAAAAAGCAGACCAGAGTAATGATTGAGAGCAAGGGGTGGCAAACTCTGTTAAAGGGCCAAGTAGTAAATATTTTAGACTTTCCTCATAGGAATAAGGTTTTCGGTCTCCATTCCAACTACTAAACTCTACTGTTGTACTAGAGCAAAAGCAGCCAGTGACTGGATATTGCTATGTGCCAATAAAACTTTAAAAAGCATTGCAACTAGAGATTATCATACAAAGTCAAGTAAGTCAGAAAGAGAAAAACAAACACTGTATAATATCACTTATATGTGGAATCTAAAATATGACACAAATAAACTTAATTATGAAACAAAACCAGACTCAAAAGATTTAGACAACAGAGTGGTAGTTGCAAAGTTCTCAAGAAGGGAGAAGGGGGCTAATGGAGGGATGGAGCAGGACGTTGGGGTTAGCAGATGTATACAGAACGGATAAACAACGTCATACTGGATAGCACAGTGAACTACATTCAATATCCTATAAGCCCTAGTAGAAAAGAATATATGACAGAAAAGACCACTGGTCTAAGAATTATAAGGTCTTGGATTGTTGTAAGCAATAGTCTATGACTCTACCCAGTGTGTTGGACTTGGGCTAAGTGATCTGTAATGTCCTTTTGTCAATTTTATCAATCCTAAAATACCAAACATAAATTAGGCTTTCACAGGTCTAGAATTTGGTGTTAAATTCCAAGCACTAAAAGCTTCGCATTTAAAAAGCTGAATAACTTGACTAGTTGACCAAGGTTCCAGTACAGCATTAACATTAAATGTACAAGAAATTTTTGTCACTGTGATTTACCAAAATACTGCTAAATCATATGCCTGTCTTTTAAGGAAGTTTCTGATAAGCAATGAAGAGTTGGTGGGTACTATTTCAATGTCAAGTTCATCAACTTACAGCTAAAAGGAAAGCCAGCAAATATTTAAGAAACTTTTTCCAAACTAACAGATGTTGGGAACAAAGGCAAGAGAAGCAAAGGAGCTCAGACTTTAATGTGTAAGACTTCAGACAAAAGCTCTTTTCTAGATGAAAGAAATGAGACAGTAAAAGACCAAAGTTCTGAACCTAAGGGGCACAGGGTTCAGTAAAGGGGTCTCAAGGATTTTGTGAAATTATATGAAATTTTTTAAGATTAGACAACCATAAAAATCATAAAAGGACCCATGACACAACTCTAGATAATATGCTGCCAGCTTTCCTGCTCAACCAATCTAGCAGCTTCAGAAAGCTTGACTCAAAATGGCAAACCACACTTGGGACTAAAAGCTGTAGTCTGTGGTGATGAAATTTAACCACATGAGAATAATGGTATAGCAGAATTTTAAACAATAAAAATTATTACCTGAAGCTTTTCAATTTCTGTCTTTGCAGCCTGCCTGGCTTTGCCAATGGCACAGCCCCAATAACCCTATTTAAAAAGAACATACACCAAAAAAAAAGTATTATTAAATTAATATACTGTCATAAGTCATTAATGACTACTGTTTCTACTTAAATATTAATAAAAGGATGCTAAATGACATTCAAAACCACATATGAAGAAATACAGTAAAAAGACATTTACTAAAATGAATAACAAGGGACTCAAAAAGTTTAAAATATCAAACTTAAGTATAGAATAACCTGGATTATTTTCAAGAAATATCCAAAGGAAAACAAATTATATCATTTTACACACACACACAGAGACCATGAGCTAAGAGGTGTATTTGAGGCTAGAAATAGAAAAACAATTAGCTTTATGAATTGGAATGATTTTTGAGAGAAAGAAATAATCCCTAAGAGTTAAATACGCTAAGCCTTCTTAATGTATATATACAGATTTCTTGGCAGCACCAGTGCGGCTTGTGGAATTTTCAGTTTCCCAAGCAGCAGCCAGTGAGAGCACAGAGTCCTAACCCAGGGACCACCAGGGAATTTTCTAATTTATATTGTAAAGGTGTTTGTTTTTTTTTTTAAATTACATATGCCCATTCATACTTGTATAACTATACTTGTGTGTAATGACAAAACCTAAAGAGCCTTAATTTTGTTAATGAGTATAAAAACCATTAAAATCTCAGAAGACACTTCAAGAACAGATTATTAGAGAAGTGAAGTAAAGTGAAGTGGCTCAGTCGTCTCCGACTCTTTGCGACCTCATGGACTGTAGCCTACCAGGCTCCTCCCTCCATGGGATGCTCCAGGCAAGAGTACTGGAGTGGGTTGCCATTTCCTTCTCCAAGGGATCTTCCTGATTCAGGGATCGAAACCGGGTCTCCCGCATTCCAGGTGGATGCTTTAACCTCTGAGCCGGAAAGATCCACAAAATCCCACTGAAAATCCTTTGTACTGGGGAATTCCCTGGCAGTTCAACAGTTAAGACACGGGCTTTCGCTGTCATGGACCTGGCTTAGATCCCTGGTTGAACTCTGTTCGGGATACTTAAGATCCCACAAGCCATGTGGTGCAACCAGAAAAAGAACAAAAACCCCAAAACAACATCAAAAAACTTCAAAAGGGAGGACATTATATTCATTTTAAAGACACTGCTAATACTTATGGTAATAAAATAGCACATATTCAAAATTTTATGTTGACTATGCAGTTTCTACATGGCAACCCACTCCAGTATTCCGCCTGGAGAATCTCAGGGACAGAGGAGCCTGGCAGGCTACAGTCCTTGGGGTCACAAGAGTTGGACATGACTCAGCGACTAAACCATGCAGTTTCTACAGTAGCATATTAAAAGCCACAAATCTGGGACTTCTCTGGTGGTCTAGTGGTTAGGAATCACACTCCCAACACACAGGGCACAAGTTTAATCCCTAGTCAGTTCACTAAGGTTCCTCATGCCATGTGGCAACAGTCCAAAAAAAAAGTCACAAAGCTTCGCTCTGTCTCATACCCATAGGTTCTTGTTATTAATGTTAAATAAGAAAATATTAAATGAATATTAAAGAAACATCATATAATCTGAGTATATGATTTAGGTGAGAGATCATTAAACTGGAAATAGAATTTCAGAAGATTCAAAATCAACTCACATATGAAACACCTGATGGGTCAATCATGTAGAGTTGCGCACCGTCATTCATACTGTAAGACCCTAACATGAAACTGCACAAAAGTAATAATTTTAAACCATGGTTCTTAATATCAGAAAAGTATTAAAAAGTACAGTGATAAAAATGCAATTTATTTTCTAAGATAAACATTGACTAATACCCATATAACTGACAGTAAGCACTCTGAGGATAAAAACTAGTATATACTTGAAAACGTTCAAAATTCATGTGCCTTGGTTTAGTATTCAACTTTCTAATCAACCTTTCCTGCGAGGATAGCACTGCAAGGAAAGAAGTACTGATAGACATAACATGAGGGCCCAAGAGCTAACGGCATAAACATGAAAAAGCCAAGGGAACAAAATTCTTGCTATGAACACACTGAGCTTCCTCAAACTCTTGTTCCACCCTTCATTCTTTCTTGGCTATTCCCAAATATTCCTCCAATTATTTTCCTGCAGTAATCCAAATTGATTCAGTGCATTTTTTATGTGCAACAAAATTAAAATTAGGGTATTGAACAAGCATATGAATTACTGATTTTTGGAAATTATAAATAGAAACCAGCCTCATCTTATATTACTACTTCATGGCAGAATACCATAACAATCAGTTCCCATTTAAGAGCATTTTACCTGTTGCTTACACAAGATAAGACGGAAACTAATGAAAAAACTGAGATGTCAGTACAGTTGACTACATAATAACAACAAATGAGCTCTATTTAAAATCAGTTTGGGGGGCTTCCCTAGTGGCTCAGTGGTGAAGAGTCTGCCTACCAGTGCAGGACACACAGGCTCGATCCCTTATCTGGGAAGATCTCACATACTGCGGAGCAACCAAGCCCATGCACCATAACTATGGAACCAAACCTGTGCTCTAGAGCCCAGGAGCCACAACTGTTGAAGGCCCTGTGCTCGGCAACAAGAGAAGCCACCACAGTGAGAAGCCCATGCACCACAACTAGAGAGCAGCCCCTGCTCTCCACAACTAGAGAAAAGCCTGCACAACAGTGAAGACCCCAAAATAAATTTTTTTTTTAATTTTAATAAAATCAGTTTGCAACTTCTTGAAAATGTCTGGATCTAATTTCAGAGAATCCCCCCACAAGTTTTATTAATAAATAATTGATATGCATTACTACATTAAATTTAAGGTGCACAGCATAAAGGCTTGATTTATATACACTGAAATGCAATGATTACCACAGGTTTAGGTAATATCCACCATCTCACATAGACACAATAAAAAAAGTTCAAGTACTTCTTGATGAAAGTTCATTTCTTAAGGGTATAAAAGGTGAATAAGATGCTGGGAAAACAGATAACTGTAGTACAGATATCATACCTGCAGCCAAAAGGTCTAACAGCACTGTAGAGCGTATATGCGTGAACATACATGGCCACTCTGTCTGCAAGATGCTGTGGGGGTAAAACAGAAGAGTTTATTAAGACTCTTCTCTTGCCGTTCCAGAGGCTCAACTGTTACCAACTTACTTTTAGTGGAATGTTATATCCAAAGTTAGATCTAAAGTTGGAAGCCTCTTCTCTTGCAATGTCTGCTAAAGAACGAGCATCTGCCAACAAACCTGCTACTGCCTGGAAAAAAAAAAAAAGTAACAATTAACATTCCTATCACAAATGAAGGAAAAGCACGTGACTATGATATGCTTACTTGAAATTTTTAACAAGCATCATCATTAGAATAAATTAGTTTGGCTTAAAAGTCTTTGCAAGAATCAAACACAAATTAGTGACCAAACCACCATCTTTGCAAGGCATTCTGGAATTTCGATGCTTGAGTATGGCATAACTATTTGGAAATTTCCCAACTGTGACTTCATTCTTTTGTCAAATGACCACATTAAAAAAAACTCCATGTCTCTCTATTTCCCACTTCATTATAAAGACTAAAACCGCCACAAAGAAGAATAAAACCATGCATGGGCTTTGGTTAGAACTGGTTTTTAATTTAAAGCCATTCTATTAAAGTTTTGATTTAAAAGGCATAACCTCAAAACTCCTTTTTCAGCATACTAATAAATTGTAATGCCAAACAAAAACATGACAAACCACAAATTTAGTGGCTTAGAACTGCAATTACCAAACCGCACACTGAGATATCCCAGGAAACTACAGTAAACTCAAGAGTTGTGGTGTGTTTTAAGTTTTGGGGGAAACATTGAAGTAGTTCAGTTTCAACATCAGATCATTCCACATTCCTTTCAATGCCACTGGATCACTGAGAAGCTGGGGCTGCCATGACAGAAAATAAGCACTGTGCAAAACTCAGTGTGAAACAAGAAGCAGGGTCGGGTGGGGCACAGCATCTAATCCAATTCCAAACTTAAGAAACTGAAGAGCACACTTAGTAGTTGTAGTTGTTTGAAAATAAAAACATTTCTTTTTTTTAATGTCATATGGTGAGGTTTTGTTTTTATAGCTACTAAGTTTTTAGAACATAAATACTTATTTATACCTCCATATATAATACATAGAACCACTAGATATTTATTTTGGTCTAGGGAAGCCATGAAAACAGAAATGTTGAAACAGTTACAGGTACTAGAAACCACTGACAAGATTTTCAGAATAAATGCTATCAAAAATTTTAATAGCCTTTTCTCTACTGCTACCTAGTAATAGTAATGACTATGAAAATCCTTAATCCATTATTGATCATTCATGACATGCTAAGCATTTTACATAATTACACATGAGGATAGGCACTATTACCACCATAGTTTTGCAGGTAAGGAAACTGGAGTTTAGAGTAACCCAGGTAGTAATTTTCATGATTTAAATAATCTTCCATTGCTTTGGATAAAACTCACTGTGACGTTTAATAATTTGTCAAATCACTTGAAGATGACAACTGTGGAGACAGACTATCAATCCTTTTTTTCTCCAACTTTCTTCAATGTCTAATGTTTTGCCAATTTCCAGTTGCAAGGAATGCCATCAGTTTTTAACAACAAATGGGACAAACTTGAAAATTCTAGGAAAATCTTTCCACCATTGAACTACCTATAAGCATATATGATTTTTTTTCAAAATACACCTACCTAGAGCTATCTTTTTTACTAAGTCAAAAAAAGCAGAATTCACTAATTCCCTTCCACCAGTTAGGTTACAATCTGGCCAAGTTTCAGGAAAACATACCAGTTTCATTGGCAGTAATAAATTTGTTCAGGAGAGAAAACAGATTCAGAAAAATAACTGAAGGAAAAAAAATGTATCTGTAGCTTTATAGATTACTGGTTATATTTTGCTAGTCCTTTCTGTGTTGTAATACATCTTATTTAGAAATACTAATAATATTTCTAAATAAGCTATTTAGAAGCTGAAAGCTAGCTGAAGCTACCAATACTTCAGCAGAATGAGTGGACCCTACAGAATGTCACCCTGAAGAATGGGCTCTAGAGTAACACACAGACCATAGAGACCCAAGGATGAATCCCAGCACATTTCATTACCAGCTGAGTGTTTCCTCATCTGTAAAAATGGGATTAATATTACTTTCACTGGTTTGTCAAGATTACATGAGATAATTTATGTAAAGAACTTCTGGCATAGTACCTAGCACACAGAATATGTATTCCCTTTTCTTCCTTGACTTTTCAGAAAGCAGGGTTAAAAACCACTTTTTCTTTTTTCCGGACTGTTATACTTAACTGAAGAAAGTCTGATATTTATATAGGATGACTTCAGTATACCCCAGTAATCTATTTATGTCATACCAGCTGCATGAAATAAATATAGTGATGCTTGTGAAGCTACTAAAAAGGACATGCTCACTTTTCCCTTCATCAGACATCCCTTCCTGATACTCCACCTTACTATAAAGGTATTCTCTTTCTGATAACATCTTCAGTGTGACAGTTACCCCAGAAAGGATACAAAAAAACTAAAGACGTATTGCCTCTCAAGCATGGGCCTTGATTGGAGATCTATGCTGCCAAGATTTTTTACCCAAGCTTCTCACTCCTCTCCCCTCCTCATTTTCTTCAACTTGGTTTTTCGTATGTATCTCCAATTGGGTTATAAGAATGCTACCAGTATTCTTCTGGAAAATTCCATGGGGAGAGGAGTTTGGTGGGCTACAGTCCATAGACTCACAAAGAGTTGGACATAACCGAGCAACTGAGCATGCATGCCCACACCTTTCTTTTAGACAATGAACTGTTCACAAACCAGTCTTTCTGATTATTTCTATGGCTGCTCTCTGATCTGTTTTTGTCTCAATGCTAAAGTAATAAATAGGTACTTATAATTACATTTCGATATATTCCAATTAATTATGTCACAAGAAATTTGACAAAGCAAAAAGGAACATTTTTAAATGTGACCTTACCATTCCAACATGTCGATCAACATTAAAAAGTCGTTTGTTGGAACCTTCTTCATAAAGTTTAGACAGGACTAATTTTTCTACTCCAAAGACGACGCCGTCTTTACATCTGATTCCAATAGCTGTACTGAAACAAGTAGATAAAAAATCAATTTTTTTAACTGAAAATAAAAGTTTTTGTACACCCAAGTTAAAAAAAGATACAAAAAATGGGCAAATTTGTTTCTTAGAATATACCAAGTTTTTAAAGCAAATACTAGAAAACTAGAAAGGGCAAGCATCCTAAAGTGTGATGAATTAGATCCATACAAATAATCATTGACCAAAAGAAAAAAAATTTCGTATCATGACATGGAAAGGTAATACACAAATGAAGAAAGATGCTAACAAAATGTATAACAAGTGACAGTATCTAGCATATGCTGGCTATCTTATGACAAATGCTGACTAGTCATGTCCATTAAAAATGGTATATAACATGCACATAAATGATAGGCTACATACAAAATAAAAAGTTAACAGTTTCTAATCTGGGTGGAAAAATTATAATCCTTTCCCTCCTTTTGCTTTTTCTACATTAACAATTAGCAGATGAATGGATAAGAAAGCTGTGGTACATATACACAATGGAATATTACTCAGCCCTTAAAAAGAATAAATTTGACTCAGTTCTAATGCTGTCTCTTATACACATCTTAAATGATAGGCTACATACAAAATAAAAAGTTAACAGTTTCTAATCTGGGTGGAAAAATTATAATCCTTTCCCTCCTTTTGCTTTTTCTACATTAACAATGTGTTCCTTTACAAACTGTAAAAGAATAAACATTCTGTTAAACTGTTTAAAACAAAATTGATCAAAAAAACAAGTAAAATGTGGAGAAATTATATACTGCCATTTTAAGAAAAAACAATTACTTTAAATCTTCTAATTCTCTTAACAAAGAGAATTCTATTAGAAACAACCAGAAAAATGAACTGAGTCACATGCACAAATTTTGTAAAGAATTTTAGACACTCCTTCCCCCACACTTCAGGTACCTTTTCAAGTTTAAATTCCTTGGTCCAAATTTCCTAACTCCCAAGAATCTGCAAAGCCCATCTAGCTAATTTAATTTCAAATTATAAATTCTGTGCTCTACTGAATTCAACCTCATTGTTGTCCCTCAAATACCATTTTTGCTTTCAAGTCTTTATTGAAGTTAGCCTGGGTACTAGAATACACTTCCTCCTCACCACAACATATTTAAATAAATTTCCACAAACTTTCGCAAGTTACTTGAATAGTCTCCGACAGCCTTTCCCAATTATTACAATTTCTCATCTTCCTCATTTTTCAGAATCTAAAATGTCTTTTTCCCTAAACCAAAAGTTCTCAAAGTGTGGTCTGCCAAGTCAAAATTATTTTTATAAAAATACAGAAACACCATTTGACTTTCTTCATTGTGTGGATGTTTGCACCAATGGTACTGGCTGACAATAAATGGTAGCAGTAAATACCACTCACTGTATTCTTTCTATATTGCTACGCTCTCAGTTTGTTTTAAAAAAAAAAAAAAAGAACATTTTTAGTTAAGCATGTCCCTGATAAAGTTGTAGTTAATTCTATTAGACATTAGTCCTTAAGTATCTATCTTTTTATTATCCTAACAAAAAGCAAGTTAGCCAAAGTTCTGCTGCACATCAAAATATGATGGTTGCCTACAGGAAAAAGTACTAATAAACTGCTTTCAGGTGTAAATTTTTTCATGGAACATCTGTTTTTACCATCAAAGAATAATAACTATGCTTATTTCCACTTAGGTATGTGGCAGACTTTTCTCTAAAATGAACAAAACAAGCCTGTCACTTCAAGAAAAACAAAAGAGTATTTTCTTGCCAGTGATAAAATCTGAGTTTTCAAACAAAAACTGGAGTTTTGGAAAACATATTGGTGGTGATATTAAAAAATGTGATGTTTCTAACAGTTTATAATGAAATATGTCTACTTTGGAAGGTCTGTTATACCTCAGTGAACCAATATTTTCCAAATGACCAATACACAATGTTACAAATCATGCATAGATAAAACATGCAAAGTACAAAACAGTGCAATAGATTTTAATAATAGTACAAAAAGTTAATTATTATGTTTTCAGACTCCACACTCCAACTAACCTTTATGATACTAAAATTTGTCCAGTATGGTACAGTATAAACAACATGCATAAGGTTATTAAATGACTCCTCCCTTTTCCAACTATGTATATATATGAAGCCTGATTTGTTGCACAAACTTCAACAAACTTCAACAAAAGTTGCAACATACTGAAGCAGCAGCAACTATGAGACTCTGCCTTTTCTTAAGATTCAATTCATCACTGAGATTTTCAAGAATGTAAAACAACGCAACTCTTCTCACCACACTTTTTTCCCATGCTTTGGAAAAGTAACTTTCATTAAGAATGTTACTGTTACTTATGTATTTTAACAAATGTTAATGTAATCATTTGTTAACATGCAATTTTATCACTGTTATTTAAATAAATTTAGAAGTATTTATTTTTTGGTTTTAATTTCTAATACAGTAATACTGATGAACGAATAACCTGCATAAATAAATGCTGTTTGGGGTGAGCATTATGGTAAATACTTATAGAACCTAAGAGCCTACTTAATTAAATATTCGTCAAGGTTCTAATGATTTTTTTTCAAGTATAAGGATATCCTAAGACCACAATTTTGTGTACATTTTTGTTCTAAACAATCTAGCCTCACAATTACGTCGCACAATCTTCCTTTCATATCTTGTCCCCTCAATGAGGATAAACTGAAAAATTATAATTTAACTTGTTTTTTCTTTTGCATCCTTTTATAAAATAGTTATGGTCATCATATATAGGTTTTTTCCAATAGTGTTTTAAGCATCCTCTTACATGTTCTTAATTATTTGTTTTGGTAGTTCCTGTCCCTAACAAAGTGAAGTGAAGTGAAGTCGCTTAGTCGTGTCTGGCTCTTTGTGACCCCATGGACTGTAGCCTACCAGGCTCCTTGGTCCGTGGGATTTTCCAGGCAAGAATACATGAGTGGGTTGCCATTTCCTTCTTCAGGGGACCTTTCCAACCCAGGGATCGAACCCTGATCTCCCAAATTGTAAGCAGAAGCTTTCGAACCCTGGTCTCCCACATTGTAGGCAGACGCTTTACCGTCTGAGCTACTATTAACCTGTCCCTAACAAAACAGGTACTCAAAAATATTTTACTTTTAAATCCCCAAAATTGAATTTCTTTCTTTGAAAGAATTTATCTCTAGGACTTCCTGGTGGTCAAGTGGTTAAGACTTCACACTTTACCTCAGGGCACACAGGTTTGATTCCTGGTTGGGGAACCAAGATCTCGCATGCTGTACAGATGCGGCCAAAAAATAATAATAAATAATGAAAATAAAGACAAAAATAAACAAATGGGTCCTGATGAAGCTTAAAAGCTTTTACACAGCAAAGGAAACCATAAACAAGATGAAAAGACAACTCTCAATAGAACTGCCTTATGACCCAGCAGTCCCACTGCTGGGCATACACACCCAGGAAACCAGAATTGAAAGAGACACATGTACCCCAATGTTCATTGCAGCATTGTTTATAATAGCCAGGACATGGAAACAACTTAGATGTCCATCAGCAGATGAATGGATAAGAAAGCTGTGGTACATATACACAATGGAATATTACTCAGCCCTTAAAAAGAATAAATTTGACTCAGTTCTAATGAGATGGATGAAACTGGAGCCAATTATACAGAGTGAAGTAAGCCAGAAAGAAAAACACCAATACAGTATACTGACACATATATGTGGAATTTAGAAAGATAGTAATGATGACCCTGTATGTGAGACAACAAAAGAGACACAGAGGTATAGAACGGACTTTTGGCCTCTGAGGGAGAGGGAGAGAGTGGGATGATTTGGGAGAATGGCACTGAAACATGTATACTATCATGTAAGAAACGAAGCGCCAGTCTATGTTCAATACAGGATACAGGATGCTTGGGGCTGGTGCACGGGGATGATCCAGAGAGATATGGGGTGGGGGGTGGGAGGGGGCTTCAGCATTGGGAGATCGTGTACACCTGTGGCTGATTCATGTCAATGTATGGCAAAACCAATACAGTATTGTAATGTAGAAAAAAAAAAAGACAACTCTCAGAATGGGAGAAAATAATCTGCAAAGGAAGCAAGGACAACGGATTAATCTCGAAAATATATAAACACTCATGCAGCTCAATATCAAAAAAACAAAAACAAACAACCCAATGAAAAAGAGTGCATAAGACCTAAATAGAAATTTCTCCAAAGGAGACATAAAGATGGCCAACAAACACATGAAAAAATGTTCATCATGAGTTATTAAATAAATGCAAATCAAAACTACAATGATCTCACACCAGTCAGAATGGCCATCAACAAAAATTCCACAAACAGTAAATGCTGGAGAAGGTGTGGAGAAAAGGAACCCTCCTATACTGTTGATGGGAATGTAAACTGGTATAGCCACTAAGAAGAATAGTATAGAGGTGCCTTAAAAAACTAAAAATGTAACTACCATATGACTAAGCAATCCTACTCCTGGGCATATACCTAAAGAAAATCGTAATTCAAAAAGATACATGCACTCCTATGTTCACAGCAGCACCATTTACAATAGAAAGGACATGGAAGTAACCTAAATGTCCATCAACAGAGGAATGGAAAAACAAAGTGTGGAATATACATACATACAATGGACTATCACTCAGCTATAAATAGGAATGAAATTGTGCCATCTGCAGACATGTGGATGGATCTAAAGACTGTCACAGAGTGAAGTAAGTCAGAAAGGGAAAAACAAGTTATATATTAATGCATACATGTAATGCTTTCTAGTGAAAGCTAGAAAAATAGTATACATGAATTTACTGCAAAGCAAAAATAGGGACACAAATATAGAGAACAAATATATGGATATCAAGGGGGGAAAGGGGGAAATGTGATGGATTAGGATTTACATATGTACACTACTAAGAAGCAAGAGAGTTTCAGAAAAACATCAATTTCTGCTTTACTGACTATGCCAAAGCCTTTGACGGTATAGATCATAATAAACTGTGGAAAATTCTGAAAGAGATGGGAATACCAGACCACCTGACCTGCCTCTTGAGAAACCTGTATGCAGGTCAGGAAGCAACAGTTAGAACTGGACAGGGAACAACAGACTGGTTCCAGGAAAGGAGTACATCAAGGCTGTATAGTCATCCTGGTTATTTAACTTATACACAGAGTACATCATGAGATATGCCAGGCTGGAGGAACTGGAGGAAGCACAAGCTGGAATCAAGATTGCTGGGAGAAATATCAATAACCTCAGATATGCAGATGACACCACCCTTATGGCAGAAAGTGTAGAAAAGTAAAGAGCCTCTTGACGAAAGGAGAGTGAAAAAGTTGGCTTAAAGCTCAACATTCAAAAAACAGCATGGCATCTGGTCCCATCAATTCATGGCAAATAGATGGGGCAATAGTGGAAACAGTGGCTAACTTTATTTTGGGGGCTCCAAAATCACTGCAGATGGTGACTGCAGCCATGAAATTAAAAGACAGTTACTCCTTGGAAGGAAAGTTATGACCAACCTAGACAGCATATTCAAAAGCAGAGACATTACTTTGCCAACAAAGGTCCATCTAGTCAAGGCTATGGTTTTTCCAGTCATGTGTGGATGTGAGAGTTGGACTATAAAGAAAGCTGAGCACCGAAGAATTGATGCTTTTGAACTGTGATGTTGGAGAAGACTCTTGAGAGTCCCTTGGACTGCAAGGAGATTCAACTAGTCCATTCTAAAGGAAATCAGTCCTGGATGTTCATTGGAAAGACTGATGTTGAAGCTGAAACTCCAATATTTTGGCCACCTGATGCGAAGAGCTGATTCATTTGAAAAGACCCTGATGTTGGGAAAGAATGAAGGCAGGAGAAGGGGACGACAGTGGATGAGATGGTTGGATGGAATCACCGACTCAATGGACATGAGTATGGGTGGACTCTGGGAGTTGGTGACGGACAGGGAGGCCTGGCGTGCTTCGGTTCATGGGGCTGCAGAGTCAGACATGACTGAGCGACTGAACTGAACTGAAGAATAAAAGATAGCTAATGAGAACAAATTGTACATCCCAAGAAACTCTACTCAGGGCTCTGTGATGACCTAAACAGGAAGGAAATCCAAAGAGAGGATATATATGTATACGTGTGGCTGATTCACTCTGCAGTATAGCAGAAACTAACACAACACTGTAAAGCCACTAAACTATACTCCAATTAAACAGCAAAAATAATGACAAACTAAAAAATAATTTATCTCCTTTCAATGCAGGCATATAATCTTATTTAAAATTATTTGGTTAAATGTTTTCTAAGAATCAGTCTATATGTCTCACTCTTAAGAAGTTTCACATCTAATTTTTCTATTTTCCACTTAGGGAATGGCTACCCACTCTAGTATTCTAGCCTGGAGAATTCCATGGACAGTATGGTCCATGGGGTTGCAAAGAGTCGGACACAACTGAGCAATTTTCACATTCACTTTTTCAAGCTCACAAAACACTTAAAAATTTTCCAGTTTCATTTTTCTGGTAAGGTATGGGAAGCAGTTATATTAGATGTCTACATCCCAATTTTACAGACAAAAAAGTGACATTCAGGGGACTGAATACTGGAACCTTATATATTATTACCATTTGGCAGCAGCTACCAGGAAAATTCACATCTTCTGATCCTCATCCAATATTCTATCATACCAGGTGACATAGTCAGTGGTGCTCAAGAGCTGAATTGTTGCCCAAGTCCTTCAAAGAGCGTGCGCACACACCATTTCAGGCCTCAAGAGTTTCCACTTTCGGTTTCCCTAAGTGGCTAAAGAAAGTGACTCAGCAACCTTTTAAAACGGCTCCAGATCTCACTGCTGCGCGGCCAAGCCCGCTACACCTGAGCTGAGAAGCGTCAAGTCACGGTCACCGCAGGCGCGGGCCTAGACCGCCCGGCACCGCACAACTGGAAGCGGCCCACCGGCCCCCAGGCAGTCCCAGAGGACCCCGAGTCCGCGCACCCACCGCGGTCTGTCCGCGTTCCCTTCCACGCTAATCCTTAGACTATCACACAGAGAAACAAAGAACTCACCCCAGTGCCAATTGAGCTCATGGTGCTAGAATCACTAGCTGTCTCTTATACACATCTCATGACCCTCCCAAAATTAAATGTAACTGTTTAAAATCATATTTAGAAATAATTTATAGAAAACAAATTGCTAAAATACACAGACCTCATAGCCTATCTCAATTTTCTCAGTTACAAAATGTATCTCCAGTTCTTCTTAGTCAAGATATCTTCCACCTGTTTTTTCACACCGATGAAAATGCAAAGATGCAAAGGAGGAAAAGAAAAACAATAAACTACCTCAAATCTTTTTCCAACTTATTGGCCAAAGAACCTATCTTCTTTTATCAACAGGAGAAAAAAATGTCAGCTTTTCTTGAATTTGGCTCTGTTCTGAACTCTTTCAGGCCTCATACACAATGACAAATACAGTTCAACCTAATATTCTTAACAGCCTCATTTCTACTTTATTATCAGATACTGACAGTTTGTAAGTACTTATATCTATAAAAATACATTTAAACACAAAATCAACTAGCTTCACTAACAAATCCCATAAGAAGACTCAAAATGTGTATTTGTTCAAAAATTTTAAAATACTATTTCATAAACCATTAGAAATCTATACATCTTCTTTCTACCACCAAGAAAATGGCACACAAAAAAATGAACATCTGTTTACTCAGTATCTACTGAGGGCTATGAGGCTTCCCAGGTGGTACTAGTGGTAAAGAACCCGCTTGCCAATGGGTCAGGAAGATCACCCTGAAAAATAGCATGGCCACCCACTCCAATACTCTTGCCTGGAACATCCCATGGACAGAAGAGCCTGGTGGGCTACAGTCCATAGGATCACAAAGAATCAGACACGACTGAAGCAACTTAGTATGTACACACTGAGGGCTATGAGCCAGCACATGCAAAGACCAGTTACTATCTATAACCTCATGAAAATTCCATAATCGAATATTGAAGGTATTAGTAGAAAGTGAGAAAACTACATCTACACATGGGCTTTTCTAATAGTCTCAAAACGTTTTCCCATTACACAATTTTCATTACATTCAAAACATTGAGCTCAAACATCAATACAGCTTATTTAGTAACCTAAAAAAATTTAAGAGATCTGAATGACATGAAAGAAAATTTTTTAAATCTTTTATCTCATACCAAAGCTGCTTTATATTCAAAAATACAATGATTACTTATATATATTATACAGATATATATATAACTGAATCACTGTGCTATACACTTGAAACTACGTTATAAATCAACTATACTTCAATAAAAAAATTAAGAATGAAACCTGTCTTGGCAGACTATTCAATTAGAAGTGATTTTTTAAAATGATCACTAGAAGTGATTTTTTGAAATAATCATATAATTGATTATAAAAATTCTTCAATATAAGACTCAGAATTTGTCAACAAGCCAGTAATTCAATTAAGATGTTAACAGTGGTCATTTTAGTGAAGTACTATAAACAAAAAAGACAGAATGTGGAGAAGGAAATGGTAACCCACTGCAGTATTCTTGTCTGGGAAACCCCATGGATAGAGGAGCCTGGTGGGTTACAGTCCACGGGGTCGCAAAGAGTAGGACACGACTGAGTGACTAACACTTTCACGCTCAGGGCGGATTTTCCAGCTCCAAGTCACCCTTTAAGGAACTGCTTGATTTTGTACTGCTTTGTGTAAAAATAAAGATTACTGTTTAAGACAAAAAAAAAAAGAGTGAAGGAAGTAATCCAACAGGAAAATATCTTGGTGGTCCTACACCTTTTGGAGTATGGCAGCGGAAGAGAAAAATAAAAAACATCCCTGCTGAGATGATCAAGTGACCAACTGCACAGGGCACTGAAAACACAAGGAAATAAAAGATTAGACAATAAAGTCACAAACCTATTGGCCAAGGAAACCAACGATATAAGTCAAGAATCTGAAAAAGGGCTAGCAAAGATGTTGATGAATTTGGCTTTATACACCTGAGACATGGTAAAATGTTTAAGTGTGTAATTCTGGAGTCAACTGGAAATATAGTCACATGGAAAGAGCTGGCCTAAAGAGAAATCTGGAAATGACTAATAAATTGAGATTATTTTAGGGCATGTATTATTTAGGGCATGTAACATAACAAAGCCTAATTACCAACAAAGCCTAATTACCAACAAAGAGAAGGAGACATTTAATATTTGGCTAAAACACACTAATTTCAAGTAAAACATTGTTTCTTACCTACTGTTTTCCACAGCCTTCATAGCATATTCAACTTGAAAAACTCTTCCATCTGGAGAGAATGTAGAAGCTGACAGATCATACTACAAGGAAAAGGCAATAACAAGCTTAGAAGGATGCACCTTTGGCAATAATAACGATTTTTTCCTAAATGGCTTACACATCAGAAATGTGTGTTCAATCTCAGTGAAGATTTTGCTGTAAAGAGAAAGGGAAGCATGTCAAAGCAGGAACAGCAGCTAAGAGAAAAGTTACACACTTTAGATTTCTGCTATTGACAAGCAATGAACACAAGTCCTGGGTAAAGTCAGAACTTTTCCCACACAGAACATGGCTCATTTCTGAAAAAAGTACCATGGTAAAAACAACACTGGCTTCTCTTTAGCACCACAGCTTCTCATAGCTGTGGCAGTAATGAACTAAAGGAGCTTGGATACATCATTTAGCATTCAGATATTTAATAAGCATCTATTATATGTCAGTCACTATGAGAAAATACAAAGACTACTCATTCTTAAAGTTCTTCATTTTCAAATCAGACCTCAAACAGATCCAGGCGATGGAGATAAAAGGTTCTATGATGAAAAATAAGACAAAGTGAACTTATGGTCTCAGGGAATACCACAGACTACCTGATCAGGAAAGGCATTGCTACTGAAATTATATTTATGTTATTTAAGCTGAGCCAGACCTAAAAGACAAGTAACTACTCATTTAGAATATGGAGGAATGTCCTGGCATCTGGCATAAAAGACCTCAGGGTAGAAATAAGAGGAGCAAAATTAAGAAAAGGAAATAATAATGCCAGTGAATCTTGAGCACCATAAATGGTAAACAGAAGAGTAAACTATATTAGAGGCATATAAGGGCCAAGTTATGCTAAGTCTTTTATTTTACGCTGGAGCAGGAAGTTTACATTTTATTCTAAATGCAACTGAAAGTCATTGGAGTTTGGGTGGGGTGAGGGGAAGAGGTTCTATTTTTTTTTAAATGCTGTTCATCTGGTAAATGAATTACAGAGAAAACAAGAGTGGAAGCAAGACATGGAAGGTGTTATCCTTTGAGGGTGCAGTCAAAAAAACTTTGCTAATGGATTGGCTTTAGGGATACAGTAAAAAAGAACTCAGAAGTGCATCATAGATTTTTTTTTTTTCATTTAAGCGACTAAAATTGAACCATTCACTGAAATGTAAATTGTAGGAGATGCAAAATGGCAACAGAAGAAGAAAACCCAGAGACTACTCTGGACGTGTCATTTGAGATGCCTATCAAACAATCAAGTGGAGAGAAATGTCAAGACAGGTCTTCCCATCTGGAGTTCTTTGGGAGAAGACAAGCGTTAAGTCTTCAATAGTGGTGCTTCTTGCCTCTCAGCTTGTTGGTCTGTTAAAGGAAGATCTTTAACTCTACCAGCCTAATACCAAAACATCTCACCTATTTATATTATCAAACATTTTTAAAGGGTTTGTAGAACCTTTCAGAACACTATTAACCTAGGGTAACTGGTCTGTTGGTCTGCTAAACGAAGATCTTTACCACCGTAATACTCAAAATTTCTCACCTATTTATATTATCAAATATTTTTAAAAGGTTAGAACCCTTCAGAACACTATTAATCTAGGGCAATACTAATGTAGTTGCAAAGTCAGTTTGCTACAACATGCATTACTGAGCATCAACTAATCCAAAAACGGTATGACAACCACTAAGGTTGTCAATTTACACTAAATAAATTGCCTATTATCCAACTCGGAAAACCAGTATTTGAGCCTAATGGTGAGAATCAAAATCTTATGTACAATGGGAGTAGATGAACTGAGAAACCCATTACCCAGTGCCTCTAGCGGAACAAATCAATACATATCTCTAAACACTATGTTTTCTATATGGGGAAAAGCATAGAAGGAGCAAGCCTTAAAGACTGTATACACGCAGTACGTTTAACAAAGGAAAGTTAGTAGGCCGAACAAGTTAACACATCTAACTCCAAAATCCTGGACAGTCTGTTCAAAGAAGCGGTTAAGTCCGTAGCTAATCATTTAAACGCTTACGGTACTGAGACCTCACACTGCTGTTATTTCTCTACGAGAAAAGCTGGGACGACGGAAAAATGGAAAAGATTCTTCAGATTTCGCTTTTTAGACTATTTTCCTTATCAGTTCTCAGAAGGTTCCAGGGACTCATACAGAGAGGCCCATCGGTACCCTCGAAGCCAAGACAGAGAATCCCCGGGAGTCAGCAGCACGCCAGGAACCGCAAGGGTAAGGATGGGGGGAGAGGTTCTCGGAAAGCGGAGTCACACACTTTGGACTCTTAAGCCGCCTTGCCTCAGTGGTGCTCAAGAGCTGAATTGTTGCCCAAGTCCTTCAAAGAGCGTGCGCACACACCATTTCAGGCCTCAAGAGTTTCCACTTTCGGTTTCCCTAAGTGGCTAAAGAAAGTGACTCAGCAACCTTTTAAAACGGCTCCAGATCTCACTGCTGCGCGGCCAAGCCCGCTACACCTGAGCTGAGAAGCGTCAAGTCACGGTCACCGCAGGCGCGGGCCTAGACCGCCCGGCACGCACAACTGGAAGCGGCCCACCGGCCCCCAGGCAGTCCCAGAGGACCCCGAGTCCGCGCACCCACCGCGGTCTGTCCGCGTTCCCTTCCACGCTAATCCTTAGACTATCACACAGAGAAACAAAGAACTCACCCCAGTGCCAATTGAGCTCATGGTGCTAGAATCACTAGGACGCTTACGGCTTCAGGCCTAAAGCGAACCCCCAGCACCACAGCAAGAGACTAGTAACAAGCTCTCTCATTGACTATTCTTTCAACCAATAGTCTTTTCTGTAGCTCGTTCCTGGAGCGTTGGTCCACGGAAGAGGATTGTGGGAAAGGGGGTGGGGCGCGGAAAATGCACCTGGCTAGTAACGCGCATGTGCAAATGCAATCTCCCCGGGGTTAGGTAGGCTTCTGGTTGTTTCGTCTTCGGTTTGAGTTCGTAGGTTTGTTCTTTCTTCTGGTTGCTTCAGAAGCTGCGTCAGCCCTTTTCCTAGAATTATTATTTATCTTTTATCCTCCTCTTTCGCTTCCTTTTTTTTTTTTTTTAAGCAAAATGGAGAGATGTTCTTTTACCCTTTCAAAGGCCAGAGAAAACGGTAAGGGAGAGGTCTCCCTCCACCATTGGCGGCCTGGTTCTAACCCAATATATTGAGGCAACCCTATCATCCACCTGTTCTAACAAGAAGGAAGAAAGTTGCATTCTTGCATTCTAAGGGTATCACCTCTGGGCTTAGTTCGGAATTTTACAGAATTAGTACCCTTTGTATAACTCTAGTAGAATTAAGGATGCTGCTGCTAAGTCGCTTCAATCGTGTCCGACTCTGTGCGACCCCATAGAGGGCAGCCCAGTAGGCTCCGCCATCCCTGGGATTCTCCAGGCAAGAACACTGGAGTGGGTTGCAATTGCCATCTCCGAGAATTAAGGATAAGCTTGATTAAATATTATTTGTTGAACTCTGTATGTCCCAAATACTCAAGTTACACCCTGCTGATGAAACGATGAAAGAGACAGCACCTCATCCTTTACGCTCAATGGGAAGAAACAGGCAACAGGGAGTAAATAGGCAAATAGTGGCACCTTTTGGTAAAAAAAAAAAAAAAGAGAGAGACAGTGGAAGTTTGAACTTTAAACCTGTTATTTAAGGAATGACTTTCCGAATGGATGATACGTAAATGGAAATTTGGGGTTGTTATCTCAGTATGCTGCTGCTGCTGCTGCTGCTGCTGCTAAGTCGTGTCCGACCCTGTGCGACCCCAGAGATGGCAGCCAACCAGGCTGCGCCATCCCTGGGATTCTCCAGGCAAGACACTGGAGTGGGCTGTCATTTCCTTCTCCAATGCATAAAAGTGAAAGAAGTCGCTCAGTCGTGTCCGACTCTTAGCGACCCCATGGACTGCGGCCTACCAGGCTCTTCCTTCCATGGGATTTTCCAGGCAAGAGTACTGGAGTGGCGTGCCATTGCCTTCTCAAGCTTGGCTTATTATAGGAGCTGTCAGGTCATTATGGCCTTAAGCAGGGGAGAGTGACAGGAAATGAAATCAGAGAGGTGGATATGGAATCAGATTTCATAATAGTTAGATTTTAATCTGATTTTAAATGGAAAGCTGTCAGCATTTTTTAAACTGCTAAATACTTCCGTGTTTCCCCCAAAAGAACATCATTTTAAATATCCACACTATAACTGTAAAAATCAGAAAAGTACCATTCCTGTTTTTTTTTTTAATCTACAGACTTTGTTTACAGATTTTGCCAAATCCCTCAATAATGCCCTTCACAGTCAAAGAAAATCCAAGATCACATGTTGTATTCAGTTGTCATGTCTCTAGTCTCCTTTAATCTGGAAAATACTTTCTTAATATTTCTTTAGATTTCATGGCATTAACACTATTGACAAAAAACATTTACTTGATAAGATATTCCACAGTTTTTTTCATGATTCAATTTGGGTAAATGCCTTTTTGTCAAGAATGCAACAAAAGTAACCTTCTATTCATATTAGAACCTTATGTTAGGAGGCACATTGTGTCAATTTGTTCCAGTAGTGATGATGTTAACTTTGATCACTTGCTTTAGATTTCTCCACTGTAGTTTGACTTTGGCCCTTTGTAATTTATAAATATCTTATGCAGAAATACCTGGAGACTGTGTAAATATCCTGCTATTCCTCCACCTTTTACCCGCTAATTATAGTATCCGATGATTCTTATGATAATAGTTTCCAAATGGTGATTTTCTAATTTTTCTCTTTTCTTTGGGCTTTATACCATGAGATCATCACAGTTTTGTAAGCAGAACGATATAATTATTAAATGAAGTATCTTGCTTCTATATGGAGAATGATAAATATATGAAAGTGTAGAAGCACGGAGACTCCTATGCTTTATTGGCATCAGAAGAAAGAGTAGAAACACAGAGACTTCTGTGTTGTATTGGCATTATACTATGAGATCATTAGCAGTTTTTTAAGCAGAATGATATGATTATTAAATGAAGTCTCTTGCTTCTGTGTAGAGAAAGATAAGTACAGGGAAGAATAGAAATACAGAGACTAGTTGGAAATCTTACAGTCCAGTGTGCAAGCAGTAATGGAGAGTGAGTAGGTCATCGCAGTGGAGGTGGAAATATGTGGATGGGTTTTAGATGTGCAGGCTTGCTGAAAAATCAAATGTAGAAAGTAAAGGGAAAAGGAAATTCAGTTGCTTCTTCCTGTTAATGAAGCATTATAATCAAAAGTTTTTATTCATGAATAAATGGATAAAAAGGATATGGATATACTTGGAAGACTAGCAGTTTAATTTGTCTAACCCTCACTGAAATATCCTAGTTGCAGTTTTTTCATGAAGAGTCCTGAGTTAGACCACTGTAGGCCAAGAAAGGACTTCTTCCCAGTGGAAGTTCTTTACTAGTGGTAAAGAACTCACCTGCCAATGCAGGAGACAGAAGCAGGTTTGAGGCCAAGAAAATGCTGAAGAAAGCTAGAGTATAGCCCTAGAAGGGTTCACCTTGAAGGTAAACTAGTACTCCAAACTTGTTTAAGGATCCAGTAAAAACCTTTAACTTTCCTGTTTGTGTGTGATAAACACAATTTGAGTGCCTAGGGCCTACTGTGTATTCATTAACAATTATGAATTTGGAGCTCTTTCTGAACCCATTATCAGATGAACTGTTTATGTGGGGGCTGGATTGTTGATTTATCTTGTACCTTGGAAAAATGCATTGAGTTTATGGTCTAAGGTTCATGATTATTTGCCTGATTCATTAGAAAACTTAAAAGGTGTGAGTATGGATGTGTCTTAATTATTTTAAGTTACTTTTGGAAATAGTACATATAAAATCAGTATGTAATCTATGCATATATCTTTCTTATAGGGTGATAAGGCTTTTGAGGTTATCAGAGTCTATTTATACTTCCATCTATTGGAATAGTGCTTTGCACATTATAGGTACTTAATAATTGTGTTGAAAATGCAAATAAATACAAATTCACTTCACAGGTACATTCTACCAAGTTATAAAATAGTTACAATACACCAGAATTTGCAACTGCAAGAAAAAAAATTGTTGGTGAATAATTGCATTAATATTTCAAACTTGAAAATTGTAAATATTCTACTTAAATCCTGGGCACTTTGAGGAATCTAAACATAGTTTATGCAACACTTTATGACTCTGTTTTAATTAAAATAGCCCTGGAAACATGGTGCCCCATGTGTTTAACTTGTAAATACTGTGTTTTAGGGTTTTAGAAATTACTGTTCCTAACAATTCTTTGTGACTCCCAGGTTTGCAATTACGTTTTATCTTGCTGTTCTGAGCAGTAGAATAGATACCACTCCCATTACAGAAATCTGCAGATTTCCTTATCTAGAGAACTACACTAGTATCTCAGAATATATATATTTCTGTAGATTATTCCATTATCTCAGCTTGTCATAATTTGATCAAAATTAGTTCTTTTCTCCTAGAATTAATTCTTTACCATAAGACTCAGACTCTACAGTCCTTTCCTCTTGGCCTGTCTTGTGATGGATGTGTAATAACAACCTCTAAGGGCCCTGTCTCTGAATTGTCAGGCAATTAGGAGAAAGAGGGCTAATTTTAACTGAACCGGTTTCCTCTTACTCAATTTAGCATTCCTTGACTAGATCATATTAAAGGGAAATAACTAAGCTCCACTGTTCTTCCGAGAGTGTAACTAACTTCATTAAAAACTGTATTTACACTGCGTCCAAAATGGTAGGAATCCATTATGACATCTGATAGAAAGTGAACAGTCTTGATACGTGTTTATTTAAAGAAAACAACTTATCGAGTAGTAAATATTTTAAACACTTCAGAAAAAAGATTCAATGATTCTGTAATGACAGACACGTAACTTTTCAGTGCTCTTGTGATACACCCACGCTAAAAACTTGCTAAATATAAGTACAGTTAAAGAATTGTTTTAAAGAATTTTTGAAACCAGTTTGGAAGTTAACATCTCATAGCATGACAAAATTTTTTTATAACAATAAAGATGTATAAGAAAACAAAATCAAATATAGTTAAACACTTTAAGAGGAGAGAAATCAGCCTTGTCAAGCGAGCGCCCGGCTAGCTCAGTCGGTAGAGCATGGGACTCTTAATCCCAGGGTCGTGGGTTCGAGCCCCACGTTGGGCGCACATAGCGTTTTTGATTTTTTTACTTTGCTTTAAACATTCCGAGGTCTCTCCACAGCATTGTAACACACGAGGGTTTTTTGTTTTTGTTTTTTAACCGATTTTAGATAGTGTCAGTGTTAACCAAATCTCTGGAAAAAAGACGAGTTTGCAAATTAAAGTTTTCAAATTGCGCTTGCGTACTTAAAAGCACTCGTTCCTATTCCTTTCTCCTATCACTCTCCCAGCTCCTCCTTCACTGAGGAAACTGAAATGGCCAGTGTTTACAGTTGAAATTGATTTTCTGTGTTACTGTGCCTTGCTGCATTATTGCTGAGAGAGGACGGTTTTTTATTTAATCGGAAAAAAATTCAGCTCAATTCAGTCGCTCAGTCGTGTCCGACTCTTTGCGACCCATGAATCGCAGCACGCCAGGCCTCCCTGTCCATCACCAACTCCCGGAGTTCACTCAAACTCCCGTCCTTAGAGTCGGTGATGCCATCCAGCCATCCCTTCCTCTGTCGTCCCCTTCTCCTGCCCCCAGTCCCTCCCAACGCAGAAACAAAATTAGGAGCCTCAGTACTGGCAGCTTTTCTAAAACTTAAGCAATCCCATGGAAAAGCAGAGAGTTGGAGGACTTAGAAGTTCTCTCTTGTTTATTTTTCGTTTTTTTCTCAATTATAGGGCTTTCCTGCGGTAGGGATGGGGAAACGTCTTCTGGAGAAACACAGTGAGAAATGTTCTATGCTGTTGTGAGAAGCAGGGCACAATCAGGTTTTCTTCCACTGTTCGTGGGACTTATTTGGAATCTGTCCATCCAGTTGGAAAAATATTAGCAAGTTAACATTCCGGTAAAGGGGAGAGGATCTTTGAAACGAAAGCACAAAAGAACTGAGATGTGAAACTTCAAAAGGGCAATTGCTACTAAGTATTATGGAATGTAGGACTTCCGCTTTTTTACTCTCTTCACTAAGAACTTGGAAATAACCAGGAAGAGAATGTGCACACCACAGCCAGTCACGTTCCAGGATCTCACTCACCGGCCGCTGTAGGTGAAGGGCCAGGTTCCAGCCTGAATTACTATTTCCTGTACGCCGCGTGTTATCCGCTAGCTTTCCTCCTGCTGAAGGACCGATTTGTCTCTCTCGGTTTTTCCCCTCAACATACGAACATGCTGTTAATTCTCTATCTTAAAACAAAACGAAGAACTTTGACCTGGTTTCCCTGCAAGCTACCATTCTACCGTGTATCTCTGTTCCGCTTTGGAGTAAGTTACCCCAGGGGCGCAAATTCACCATTCTCTCCTCCCACCTGACAGTGCCCTTCAGCCAAAGACCAAAAAACAGACTCCTGCAGTTGAACAAGTTTGACTTATAACCCCTTGCAGCGAGGGAGACCTGTGGGGTGTCTCAGTAAAAGGGTGTTAGAATCTACTATAGGATTTGTGTTTTAGTCAGGGAATTTGGGAGAGGGTCTAAGGAAATGATCCTGGTGGCTCAGAGGTGAGTCAGGGAGATGCCCTGGAGAAGGAAATGGCAACCCCCTCCAGTATTCTTGCCTGGAGAATCCCACGGACGGAGGAAGCTGGTGGGCTACAGGCCACCGGGTCGCAGAGTCCGACGGGACTGAGCGACTTCACTTTCACTAAGGAAATGAGGGCGCCCCCTGGATTTCTGGATTTCTCAGGAAGCAGGAGCCATTCTATGATAAGGCGATGGCAGCCCACTCCAGTACTCTTGCCTGGAAAATCCCATGGACGGAGGAGCCTGGTAAGGCAGCAGTCTATGGGGTCACTAAGTGTCGGACACGACTGAGCAACTTCACTTTCACTTTTCTCTTTCATGCACTAGAGAAGGAAATGGCAACCCAGTCCGGTATTCTTGCCTGGAGAATCCCGGGATGGGGGAGACTGGTGGGCTGCTGTCTGTGGGGTCGCACAGGATTGGACAAGACTGAAGCGACTTTGCAGCAGCAGCATAGGGAAAGCAGACTAAAGGAGGGCTAAAGCTTAAACTGACAAAGTCGCTCATTTAGGACGAAAAGTTGTTCAGAGTGGGATAGGGACCAACTCCTCTAAAGTGAATGTTCTATGAAATGCGGATTCCACGTCCAGGCCTCCCCAATATGTGACCAACTCACCATAAACCAGGGGTTCCCACGGTCTCTCCTGAGGTTTGTTAATTTTCTAGAATGGCTCACAGAAAAAGATACAACTCAGGAAGAGCTAACCGGGAGAGATGCCTAAGGCAAGGTGCAGGAAGGAGCGTGGAACTCAGGTTCTCTCCTTGGCGTGCCGCTCTCCCAGCACCTGAACATGTTCACCATTCTGGAAGCTCTGTGAACCCTGTATGACAGGGATTTTTACGGAGGCTTCATCACACAGGCATGATCAGTTATTCACTCAATTTCCAAACCCTGTCCTCTCCCTAGAGGATGGGGCAGGCAGGGGTGGAGCTGAACATTCTCCTTCAAAACATGACAAGGCTTTCTGGTGACCCGCTCTCATCCTAAAGTCATCCAAAAGCCCTCCAAGAGTCACCTTTTGGTGAGAAGTACAAAAGACACTTAACCAGGAAATTCTAAGGGATTTAGAAGCTCTGTCCTAACACCCCCATCATGCAGGAATCAACAAGGCTTTTAGGAGCTGTGTCAAAAACTAGAGAGCAAATACATTTCCTGGGTCACAGTTGCCTAATTTGTGAGTCACTATAAGCCCCTCAATCACCCTATTCTAATTGCAATTTGCGCTCCCCCATTCACCTCAGCCTATTTTTTCTATAGAAGATATCTTCTAATTCTTGTTATTATTTGTTTTACTTTCACATCCTTGGAATGTAGGTCCACAAGGGCAGGTTTTGTTTTTGTTCTCCAATGTATCTCAAGCACCTAAATTACTATCTGGCAGATGTTCAATAAATATATGTTGAAAATTAGTGAAGTAACAAGGCTGTATCGGTTTCTTAAAGCTGCCATAAACAAAGTGCCCCAAACTGAATGACTAAAGACGTACTGTCTCCCAATTCTGAAAGCTGGAAGCTTGAAATTAAAGTGCAAGGAGTCATGAGGTTAAAGGCTCTCTTGAAGAATCTGTTCTTTACCTCTTTCTCTTAGCTTTCTTGTGGCTGCAGCAACCCTTTGTGTTCGCTGGTTTGCTGGTGCCTAACTCCAATCTCTCCGATCTCTGCTACATTTTCCTGTTTCTCTCTCACATGGCATTCTCCTTTTTGTATGACACCAGTTCTAGTGTCTGATTAGAGCCCACCCTAACAATCCCATCTTAATGTGGTTACACCTGCAAGTAAGGCCACATTCACAGGAGCTAGAACTTGCAACCTCTGTCTCTAATGCACACAATTCAACCCTTAACAGAGGGCTCCATTTCTTAACCTCAGTCACTGGTGTCTGCCACTTTATAGTATCTATAAAGTTGTATTTCAGCTAGAGACCTTATGTTTTATATTATTCAGTAATGAAAACCTCCTAATAAACCATCCAAATGCTACAAAAGACAATTTTATGTTTACCACAAGAGATAATGTTAATACTGAATCCATACAATGGATAATTAGTAGCAGTACACCTATTCCTGGCCTAGTACACTTAAAGAGATTTCAGTTAAGAAATGCAGCTTTGTTCTTATGGAGCTTACATTCCAGAAAGAAGATAAAACCTGAATAGAAACAAATACAAGGTGAAATTATAAGTGCCTTGTTACAGATAATGTGCTTATGGGAAAGAGCACTACTTTGGGGAAAAAGGGCTGTGGGAAATGCTAAGTCGAGAGGACGGAGGAGTCTCACCTTAGGAATGAATATATTGGGAAACTGAATTTTCAGTTTTATTTACTGGTTTAATATGGCTTTCAAGTTCTTTGTGGTCTAATTGTAAATTATTTTAGTAATGCCTCATCTCAGTGCCAAATGCTTTCAGATTTTGTGCAGAGCAATCAGTTCACTTAGGCTAGAGTAATCCCCAATTATGGATATTCTCCTCATTCAAGGTCAGAAGTCTCCTCTATGAAGTTTCCTTGGCACACTGGTCAGAACTAACTACATCTGCAACAAGCAATGGATCCCCTGATGGCATATACCACATTCTGTTTTGTATCACTGGTTGTGTACACATCCACTTCTGCTAACCTGCAACCCTTCCAAGGGCAGAGGTCCATGTTCTACTGTTGTAGCATTTACAGGCTCTAAAACTAAACAAGGTACACAGCCGAGAGTCAATAAAATACTGAATGAATCACAGTTTGGGGCTACTAAAGTAGTAGTTCACGGTGACAAAGTAAACCTAAATGTATTTTAAAAAGCAAAACATACACAAAGATAAAAATGAATCCTTTCCTATTCTTAATGCCAGGAACCAACTCCTTTTCAAGAGTTACTTGGTGTCTTCATATACAGAGCACACAGCAAAACTAGGCAGGCTATAGAAAAAGGACAAACAAAATGATCAAACTATGAGTAAAAACAGACTTGGGACATATAGTCTAAAAATGTATAAATTCTTACTCAGTCTTCAGGACTATGAGAATACATATTTATTTCCTATCTTCACAGGTACTTAGAAAGAATGAAACCAGGAACATTCTAGTAAGAGGTAGTTCTTAAAAACAAAGGAAGAAAAACAAAAATAAAAAATTAAACAATGACTGGGTACATATTACAGAGAACCCTGCTTTTAGAAAATAAAAAGCACAAAAGAGTAAAGACATTATGAATACATGTTTAAACAGCAGTTGCATAAAAATACATGAGTATCTTTGCATTAAAATGAAATATCTTTTCCTTAGAAATTCACAAACTATAAAGTTAGGAAAGTGAATATTTCCACATTTTGCTTACCAAATGCTTAACTATGCTACCCAAAATTATCAGTCCAAAAGTAGCATTATTATAACCTGGACACAAACATCAAAACAAAAGGATCTTAAGACACAGACCCATGTAAATATCTGAAATAACTAGAAATGGTAACATTATTATTTAGATGAAATAATTGATGAAAATAATGAAATTAATGAAGTCTCTGATGCCCAAGACAGATTATGTGAATTATGGAGAGATGCTTTTCCTCTTCTTGAAAACTGAACTATGTAACAAATCTCCAAAATGAAACCATTTTAGTATATTTTATTGATATAAATACAACTAATATCATAAGCATCAGCTACCATTCTACCATTACACAAGAGAAACTAGTCAAAATGATTAAATATTAATGTGACAAATAATTACAGAAATGCCTTCACTTCTACTAGTGTCGTCTCTAACAGCATTCTATACACTTTGTACAATTTACTTCTAATTGATGAGATACTTGAAAAGAAGCAAAGTTGAATTTTAATCAAACTTTCATTTTTCAGTGGAAAATGCTCTCTTCATCAGAGGAGGCTGATTTTTCCCAACATCGAACATCATTTCTAAAGGTGGATTATTAAGAGAACACCAATCAGGTATACGGCCTGTCTGGTTATAATAATCCTTTGAGACTGAACGGCTCCCAAGTATGTCTTGAAGTGCTCCAAAAATAGCTCCTGTGTGGTAAAAAAAATAAAAAATTTATAGCTGATATGAAAACTTTTACTGGAAGATTTTATGTACACATATATCCACTTCATCATATAACAAGAGAGAATGGGTAAAATTCAGTAAAGCATATTCAAGTCTTCAGATTAATTCCAGTTAAGCTGTTCTATATCCTATATTTTGAAAAACAGGGTAAGCCATACTCTTGTGTTGAAAATAACTTAAATGGCCTAAACTAGATTACAGTGAAAATGATTGTGTTACTATGTTTAAATGCAGGTAGAGTACGGTGGAAATACTTTAAACTCTGTACACAAAATAAATAATAATTTTAGTTTTCTTAGCCAAAACTGTATACGTGGGATGACTTTAATGAAGAGAAGTTCATTTAAAAAAAATCAAAGTGCAAATGCCAAGAGAAAATAGATACATAATTCTGAACATTAATAATGTAAGGAAAAGTAAATGGTCAAAGAAAACTGATTAATTGTTCTATTAACTAAGTAGGCAATTTCTAATAATGAATCATCTATAACCATTAGTAATGTCATTCAGGAACCATTTACTATATAATCATCATTTTAAAAAATGAAATTCTTGGGAATTCCCTGATGGTCTAGTGGTTAGGACTCTTCACTTCCACTTCTGGGGGTCTGGGTTCAATTCCTGGTCAGGCAAGTAAGATTCTACAGGCTGCAAGGTAAGGCCAGAACAAACAAAATTTAAAAAAAAAAAAAAAATTCTTACCTCCCAGCCATGCTACACAATTAGCCTTTGCAGGTGGAGTATGAATTCGGAATGTCTTGGTAGCAAGCGTTTTTTTATATTTTGGTTTTTCTACCAAATACCTTATCTCTGCAAGTAGTCTGTGAAGGAAACCTGGCAACATAGACGTACCACCTATGACTACCAAATTCTCTGCTAGCTGCTTCCTGGTGTCTATTGGGCACTGTTAACAGAAAGAAAAAAAAAAAGAATTAACTGTATAAATAGTGCCTGATTGAATTTAAGAAAATATACAGATTACTAGGTGATCATTTGTATCACAAAAGAGAGTCACAGCAAGGTTTCTTTAACAAGGGATTTTTTTCCTGTGACAAATATACCACCATGATAATATTACCATGTACTTAAATAAATCCTTAAAGATTTAAAAGCTAATAGTGAAGAATTTTAAATTCCAGAGGGCATATAGTAGTAATATGGGAGTATTCTCATTTTCAGGGTAGAATGTCTGAGTTTAGCAAAGAACATAATAAGAAATAACTTTCTGTGGAAACCTAATTTTTCGAAGGCACTACTCCATGATATCCAGAGCCAGCTGTCAAGAGAGGTAAGATAACATTCCTGGAAAAATTGTTTCCACAACAGTTCTCTCTAAGCATCAGGAATGTTAAAGTCCTTCACTGATGTTATGATTTTCAAAAAAGTCCCTAGGTAGAGTGGGAGAAGTAGATAATATCTCCCAAAGTATTTTACAGGAGCTCTATGGCTCCACAGTCATTACATAAAAGAGACATAAATACCCTGTGGAATGAAAAACTTAATACTACACAAATGTGCATGTGAAGAAACTACTAAGTACAAAATAAAAATCTGGTATTATTACCACGGAAAAGAATGCATGACACATCTATAGCACAAACTACCCTGGGACTGAAATGCTGTCAGTACCATATCTCAGTCTAAAGTAAAACTCAGTAAACCTTCACACAAAAGATAAAAAATGTAACCAATGGCTAAAATTAAAATACAGATTTTTAAAAATTCTTTATAAAGGACTGTAATCATAAAAAGAAACCATTTACAAAATAAAAATACCTGCATAAGGGAATCCAATATTAAAGTGGCAACTGATTTCTCTTCATTATCTTGCTCAAAAAGGATCTCCACAACAGAATCTCTAATGAGATTAAGAACAGTGTTTTGTTGGCATCACATAACACAACACAACAGGTCTACAGACATATTATGTGCCAGCACCATGTGAATGTAGAGTAGTGATTAGAACACAGGTGCCTGTATTTGTAAATGAGAACAACAGTACCTGCCTCACAGGTGTTGCAGTGAAGATGCAATGACTTAACAGAACAGCACCTGGCACATACAAGGAATGCCCTAAGCACTAGCTGTAACTATCACTACGTATAGATTTGGGGGGCTTCCCTAGGGGCTCAAACAGTAGAGTCTGCCTGCAATGCAGGAGATCCCAGTTCAATCCCTGGGTTCGGAACAGCCCCTGGAGAAGAGAATGGCAACCTATGCCAGTATTCTTGCCTGGAGAATTCCATGGGCACAGGAGTCTGGAAGGCTATATAGTCCATAGGATAGCAAAGAACTGAACATGACTGAGCAACTGACACACACACGTATAAATTTACATATGTTTTGTCCACCTTAAACCTAATAACAACAAAAAATGAAAGTCTGTAAAAGTTAATGAATTCAACAAATAGATCAATAGTGATACAACAGATTTAAAAACAAACCTTACCCTACCCAGCCAAAAGTATTTCTTTGTTGGTAAAAACAATACATGGCAAAGATGGCTGCTGCCGCTGCTAAGTCAGCTTCAGTTGTGTCTGACTCTGTGTGACCCCACAGACGGCAGCCCATTGGGATCCGCCATCCCTGGGATTCTCCAGGCAAGAACACTGGAGTGGGTGGCAAAGATGGCTAGTTGCCTAATAAAACACTCATTTTCCTGTTCATTCTCAAATTAAAAGGACTCTTGTTTTTCGTAGCACAAGGAAAATCTTTGTTGTGATGTAACATTTCTCTACCTTGATTGTGGTGGTGATGAATGCAGAAACCTACACATGATAAAATCACAGAACAACATATACACATTGTACCAATGCTACTTTACTGGTTTTAATATTATACTATGGTTCTATAAGATGTATCCATTGGGAGAAACTTCTGAGGAGTTACATAGGACCTATCTATATTACCTTTGCAACTTCCTATGAATCTATAATTAGCTGAAAATTAAAAAAAAAGATAAAACTCCATTTTAATTTTAAGCTGGATACAAAGCCCCTCCCAAGTTGAAATACTATATTTAACAGCCTCTCTTGCAGCAGAATGTAGCTAAGCACTAGACAATGAGATGGAGGCAAAAGTGGTAGTTGGGACTGGTAGAAAGTCTCCTTTACAAGGAGAGAAAGCACTTTTCTCTTTCCCTTCCTAGGACTGCATGCTTGAAAAACATATGTAGTAGCTAACTCTAGCAACCACCTTGGAACCCAGGAACAAGGGCTATGCCCTCAAAGATGATAGGTGGAAGGAAACTTGGGTCCCTGATGGCAATTTTTATACCATCCTTGGACTATCTACCTCTGAACTTCTTTTAAGTGAAAGACAAATTTTATCATGTTGAAGCCAGTATTTTCAGGTTTGTATATCTGGTGATCAAACTGAACCCTAACCAATGCAATACAATACTACATATATATAAATATACATATAATGTTAAAATTTGGACCACACTATGCATACTAAAGTTTTTTTGAATCTTTTTCGAAACATAAAATTCTCTTCCTGATATTAACATACTTGCTAACTGTCCATCTCATGAGTGAGTACAGGATACTGAGGCCTAAGTATGCTGAACCCTCACTCACTCTAGTTAGCCACCTGCCTCTAGGCCTGCACACTTTTGCTTCTACCAGCTGAGCTGAATACTTACAAAGCATCAGTTTTGTTTTTCCAAATCTCTGTCAGTTAATGTGATATTGAAAAGATATAATTTTATAAGTAGTACTTTAGAAATGAGGGCTTTCCAAGTGGCTCAGTGGTAAAGAAATAACATGCCAATGCAGAGACACAAGTTCTCTCCCTGGGTCAGGAAGATCCCCTAGAGAAGGAAATGACAACCCACTCCAGTATTCTTGCCTGGGAAATTCCACAGAGGAGCCTCGTGGGCTACAGTCCATAGGCTCACAGAAAGTTGGACACACCTGGGTGACTGAGCATACACACACTTAAGCAATGAAACAGTAGGGTAGAAAATGAACACTTGGTTCTTCATTTCTTATTCTGGGCACCAGTAAACAATTAGGAGAAATTTTAAAACAGTAAATTAGTGAAAATAATGTAAATAAGAGGTAAAATGATAAAAAGTTACTACAAAGAGTATTACATTCTCACATTTTTGTTTCCCCAGTCTACTATATTTAACATCTGTATGTCTATGTTTATCCTTTTAGTATCTCAAAGTCTATGCTAATTATCTCAAAATCTTAATAGGATCATTCATATTTATATAATTTTTTTCTGTGCATCTTCTAATATTTTACAGCTGAAACTTTTATAATACAAATTTCATATAGCTTGGGTATAAACAAAAATTACATTGTTACCAGTATAATTATATAAGTTCTTGGCAACTTACACTGCATTATCATAGTAATAAAAAGGTGAATTACTAACTGGTCCTAAAGATTTAGTACCTTTGGAAGAATGCATTCTTTCTAACTAGACAGTATTTTAAAACAGGAATCAGCCAACTATGGCATGCAAGTCAAATCCAGTCACTGTTAGCCAATCTGTTTAGTTGCTCAGTCACGTCCGACTCTTTGCAACCCCATGAATTGCAGCACGCCAGACCTCCCTGTCCATCACCAACTCCTGGAATTTACCCAAACTCATGTCCATCAAGTCAGTGA
>SJYC01059025.1:0-27585 GCA_006408675.1 Madoqua kirkii
GGCTCAGAACCTGGCTGTTGACAAATACCTGCTTGCTCAAGACAGAATCTCTTCCCAGAAGACTGGCCACCCGGCAGCAAGCTGCACAGGACATTCTGTGATGTCCTTGGCATGACTGAAGACTGAAGTCTCATCCATCCTTTGCATTGCCCATATTGCAAGGATTCCCTCAACATACACTCTAATCCTATTTTCAATAAAGTAAAGCTGCAGTGTTTACATTCTAAAAAAGTCCATTCTCATGGTTCTCTCCGATCTTTTCTCATTTCCAGAAGCATTTCAGATAAAATTTTTTCCTTGGAAGTGATTCTCTGCAATGCTTCAGTGTTCTCTGTGTTTCTCTAGAGAAAGCATTCCTGATTAGCTTTTCTCGTTTGGTCAAACTCAGCTCCCAAAGACAGGAGCAGAGGATTCAGGGATCTCTTTCCTTTTCTGTCACTATCAGGCTTTGTAAATTTTGGAAAGTCACGTCTTTGGGCTTCAGTTCGCTCATTCCTAAATTGAGAGGAAGGAATGTGAACATGCTTAATCTGTGTTTTGGTCCACTTAGTCATCATAAGTATACAGACAGTGTGTGTGTGTGCACATATGCGCACATGCATGTACACTCCTAGAAGACAGGGACGCAGCAGGGACTCAGCTAATGCTGTTTATTCCCCCAGGTTCTCTGTTCCTGAGCAATCCTGAATCACAGGCCTGTCAAAGGGGAGGCTGTTTGTGTTGGGGTAAGAAGCTCTCAGCTGTACTCCACCCCCTCTCCACACTGTAAATGCCAGTGCACTTGGAAGGAGTGGAGGAGAGAATCTTCAGTTTTTCCAGAAGCTTTAAAGTGGCCTTGGGACAAAGACCCTCTAGTTGGTGGGCACTCCCCTACAGTCTCGGCAATGCAAGGCTGAATTTTACCCAGAGCTATCATTCTGCGTTTGCAAAGAAGTGTGCTGGGTGGTGTTTAAGAAGAGGAGGCCCCAGGGAGAAGAAGACAAGGCTCTTGTTGGTCCCTTCCCTTTCCTTCCCTCCCTCCCAAGGCTGTTCTTTGCAGAACACAGTTCCCTGCCTGACTGGCTTCCTAAATTCTAGAGGAAGTGCCACCCCCAGCAGATATAGAGCCTGACTGTGTGCCTTCGCATCCCTCACTGCCCTGCACAGCAGACACCTTGCTCAGCTTCTGTTTAAAGAGATTTAAAAAAGGAAAGAGATGCTCCCCATGAAGCCTGAATAATGGCATTTCTGTCATCACTTGCCATGACATGGCTGACATAGGAGCAGCCCCAGCAAAGGGGTTGACAGTTTGATGGGTTTAATTTTGGTGCAGATTCCTGCAAAGAGGCAACAGCTAGAGCTGCACTGCCATTGGACGGGGAGGCAGAAGGGGAATCAGGTAGGTGGTGGGAGTCTGGTGTTGTAGCCCATCGCAACAGCAGCAGCCCAGTGGGGCTGCTTGCAAGGGCTTTGCCTGGCACGAACACCAGCATCACTGGTGGCTGATTTCAAGTTCTCAGTGGACTTGTTAATAATACTCAGCATTTGCTCTGCCCACTACTCACTTTCTAGAGGGACCCATCTTTGGTCTCTGTCTGAGAAATGGAGGTAGACATCAAATAAATTACCCTGAGATGGGGTTGGTTGAGGTGGCAGAGGAATCTCCAGTCCCAATTCTTGGTCCTGGGTGCCAGTCACTCTGAAGCAGAGAGAGGCAACAAAGTAGCATCATTTCCTCCTCCATTCTTAACCCCAGTTGATGTTCTAAAGTGAGGTCCAGTGCACGTGACAGAGGATTTAATGGCAAGGAAAGCAAAATGAGGCAGGACTCCTTCCTCCCAGCTCTGTGCTTCTGTTCCCTTGTACTCACTCCCACCAGGGTCTGTGAGATCTAACTTGGCAAGAGATGGGATTAACAAACATTTTCTACCCTGCTCTCTTCCACATTCTGACATCATATTTTGTTTACCTCTGCGCTCTGAGGATCAGGAAGCCCACAGATTACCTCATGTATTCATTCCACTAATGTTAGGTGGTCGTTCATACTAGACACACTCTGCTACATGCTGGAGCCACCCATTACGTGTGCATCCTATATTTTAGGATCTGAACATCTGGCAGGGAGGACAGACAGGCAAAGAAGCACTCTTAGGAAATGCAAATTAAAGACCAGCTTGTGATGTGATTTTATACACCTCAGATTGGTAACAGTTAGAAAGTCTGATGGGAATACCAGATTACCTGACTTGCCTCTTGAGAAACCTGTATGCAAGTCAGAAAGCAACAGTTAGAACTGGGCATGGAAAAATAGACTGGTTCCAAATAGGAAAAGGAGTACGTCAAGGCTGCATATTCACCCTGCTTATTTAACTTATATGCAGAGTACATCATGAGAAATGCTGGGCTAGAGGAAGCACAAGTTGCAATCAAGATTGCCAGGAGAAATATCAATAACCTCAGATATGCAGATGACACTACCCTTGTGGCAGAAAGTGAAGAGGAACTAAAGAGCCTCTTGATGAAAGTGAAAGTGGAGAGTGAAAAAGTTGGCTTAAAGCTCAACATTCAGAAAACGAAGATCATGGCATCTAGTCCCATCACTTCATGGGAAATAGATGGGGAAACAGTGGAAACAGTGGCTGACTTTATTTTTATGGGCTCCAAAATCACTGCAGATGCTGACTGCAGCCATGAAATTACAAGACACTTACTCCTTGGAAGGAAAGTTATGATCAACCTAGACAGAATATTCAAAAGCAGAGACATTACTTTGCCAACAAGGTCCATCTAGTCAAGGCTATGGTTTTTCCAGTAGTCATGTATGGATGTGAGAGTTGGACTATAAAGAAAGCTGAGCACTGGGAGAATTGATGGTTTGGAACTGTGGTGTTTGAGAAGACTCTTGAGAGTCCCATGGATTTCAAGGAGATCCAAGCAGTCCATCCTAAAGGAGATCAGTCCTGAGTGTTCATTGGAAGGACTGATGTTGAAGCTGAAACTCCAATACTTTGACCACCTGATGCGAAGAGCTGACTCATTTGAAAAGATCCTGATGCTGGGAAAGACTGAAGGCAGGAGGAGAAGGGGATGGCAGAGCATGAGATAGTTGAATGGCATCACTGACTCAATGGACATGAGTTGGATAAACTCTGGGAGTTGGTGATGGACAGGGAGGCTGGCATGCTGTGGTTAATGGGGTCGAAAAAGTGGGACATGACTGAGTGAATGAACTGAACTGAAGAAAGTCTCAACATATTAAGTGTTGTTGAGGGTGTAAACCAACCTCTTTCATATGCTACTGGTGAGAGGGTAAATTGATACAAGTACCTGCAAATCATTTCATGTTATTTAATAAAGGGGAAGATGTATATATGCTCTGCTATGTCTGGGGAAGTCTATGATTAAGTATGTGCCCAGGAGAAATCACTGTGCATATACTCACAACAATGTCTTTTGAAACAATAGAACACTGGAAACAATCCAGATGACTATTAAGAACAGAATGAATAAAATCATTCTGGAATATTATACAGCAGGGAAATGAATAGACTACTACTAAGCAGAAGATATTAAGAAGAGGTGGCAAGAATACACGGAAGAACTGTACAAAAAAGATCTTCACGACCCAGATAATCATGATGATGCGATCACTAATCTAGAGCCAGACATCTTGGAATGTGAAATGAAGTGGGCCTTAGAAAGCATCACTACGAACAAAGCTAGTGGAGGTGATGGAATTCCAGTGGAGCTGTTTCAAATCCTGAAAGATGATGCTGTGAAAGTGCTGCACTCAATATGCCAACAAATTTGGAAAACTCAGCAGTGGCCATAGGACTGGAAAAGGTCAGTTTTCATTTCAATCCCAAAGAAAGGCAATGCCAAAGAATGCTCAAACTACTGCACAATTGCGCTCATCTCACATGCTAGTAAAGTAATGCTAAAAATTCTCCAAGCCAGGCTTCAGCAATATGTGAACCGTGAACTCCCTGATGTTCAAGCTGGTTTTAGAAAAGGCAGAGGAACCAGAGATCAAATTGCCAACATCCACTGGATCATGAAAAAAGCAAGAGAATTCCAAAAAAACCCATCTACTTCTGCTTTATGGACTATGCCAGAGCCTTTGACTGTGTGGGTCACAATAAAGTGTGGAAAATTCTGAAAGAGATGGGAATACCAGACCACCTAACCTGCCTTTTGAGAAATCTGTATGCAGGTCAGGAAGCAACAATCAGAACTGGACATGGAACAACAGACTGGTTCCAAATAGGAAAAGAAGTACGTCAAGGCTGTATATCATCTCCCTGCTTATTTAACTTATATGCAGAGTATATCATGAGAAATGCTGGACTAGAAGAAACACAAGCTGGAATCAAGATTGCCAGGAGAAATATCAATAACCTCAGATATGCAGATGACATCACCCTTATGGCAGAAAGTAATCAAGATTGCTGGGAGAAATATCAGTAACCTCAGATATGCAGATGATACCACCCTTATGGCAGAAAGTGAAGAAGAACTAAAAAGCCTCTTGATGAAAGTGAAAGAGGAGAGTGAAAAAGTTGGCTTAAAGCTCAACATTCAGAAAACGAACATCATGGTATCTGGTCCCATCACTTCATGTGAAATAGATGGGGAAATGGTGGGAAAAGTGTCAGACTTTATTTTGGGGGGCTGCAAAATCACTGCAGATGGTGACTGCAGCCATGAAATTAAAAGATGCTTGCTCCTTGGAAGAAAAGTTATGACCAACCTAGATAGTATAATCAAAAGCAGAGACATTACTTTGCCGACTAAGGTCTGTTTAGTCAAGGCTATGGTGTTTCCTGTGGTCATGTATGGATGTGAGAGTTGGACTGTGAAGAAGGCTGAGTGCTGAAGAATTGCTGCTTTTGAACTGTGGTGTTGGAGAAGATTCTTGAGAGTCTCTTGGCCTGCAAGGAGATCCGACCAGTCCATTCTGAAAGAGACCAGCCCTGGGATTTCTTTGGAAGGAATGATGCTAAAGCTGAAACTCCAGTACTTTGGCCACCTCATGCGAAGAGTTGACTCATTGGAAAAAACTCTGATGCTGGGAGGGATCGGGGGCAGGAGGTGAAGGCGATGACAGAAGATGAGATGTCTGGATGGCATCACTGACTCGATGGACATGAGTCTGAGTGAAGTCCGGGAGTTGGTGATGGACACGGAGGCCTAACGTGCTGTGATTCATGGGGTTGCAGAGTTGGACACGACTGAGTGACTGAACTGAACTCTAAACTCTGTTCCCATGTTTGTTTGGTTTGCTTTGCTTGTTCATTTGTTTGCTTTTTTGGTTTTTATATTCTATATATGAGTGAAATTATATGTTGTTTTTTCTTTGCCTGACTTACTTCATTTAGTATAACACCCTCTAGATCCATCCATGTTGTCCCAAATTGCAAGATTTCATTTTTTATGGCTGAGTAATAATTCCATTCCTTGTGTATACCATTGTTTTTTTATGCATTCATCTGTCATTAGATACTTAGATTGCTTCCACATCTTGGCTATTGTATATAATAATGTGATGAACATACAGATGCATATTTATTTTCAAATTAGTGGTTGTTTTTTTTTTATTCTGTGGATAAATAGCCAAAAGTGGAATAGCTGGATCATAGGGCATTTTATTATTTATTTATTTATTAAAATTTCAAATGGGACATGTTACCTTTTAAAGAGAAGCAGAAAGAACTATTTGGTGGAGAGTGGATGGTTCCAGGATAACAGGATCATCCAAATTTTCCACCCCAGGGTTCCATCAAGATTCATTAACAGATCAAGAAGTTGCAGACAGCTTTGCAGGCCATCCTGAGAACCCAAGGCCATTTTGACCTCATGTGTGTTTTTGTCCCATCTCATTGCCTTCAGGTTTTTTGCCTGGTTACACAATGTGGTTCCTGGTTAGGTTGAAACAGAGTTTAGAGTAAAAAGTGGTTTTAGTGGATTTCAGAACTACAGTTCTAAGCTATATTTAGAGTCCCAGATAAAAGCTATATGGAAACCTAGAATAGCTAAGAGTTGGGTAACTTCATATGATTGAGAATCTAATTTAAAAAAAAACCCTTAAAATCCATGTCAAAAGCAATGAAAGGCAATAAGATATTTTTCCAGTATGTGCTTCTGAAAGGCTAGTATTTTTCCTTTCTTTTCCTTTTGTTATATTTTTTTCCATGTAATTTAATTCCATACTTCTGCTTCACTAACCTTCAAAGAAGCTATATAAGAGGTGCTAGACTGAGGCAATGTCAGAGCCCAACAAAGACACATTAAGTGATTAGCAAACATAAAATTTGTTAACAATTCATCTATGCATTAAACATTTTGAAAAAGGACTGTTAGTAATTATTGATGTTTAATGTTCAGTATACAAGGAAAATGACAGTCTTAACTGCCACCTTGAAATAAGCAATATATGTATTGATCTGAACTTTAAAGTGAACTTCTAACCTAGCTAGAGTAACTGTTTTGACTCAGCCTATAATGTTTTCCTATCATTATTTGGTGTTTTTAATGACATCTCTTATATCCTAATAGTAAGTGGTACCTAAACAGTCAGTAGGCTTTTTTTTTCCCCTAAAAATGATCCCTAACATATGGATATCTTAATTTATACAATAGCTCCTGTGCATAGAATAAGGTAATCAATAAAAGCCTTCAAGGTCTTGTCAGAAAAGCAGTCACCCATTTTCCTTAGCCATACCCTGCTTGATTTGTAAGAAAAAAGTTATTCTGTTTGTTATTTCTTCTCCGAGAGAGATTAGTATAGCACACGGGCATCTTATTTCTGGATTTTTTAAGGACAGTATTGTGATCTCTTAGGCTTAACAAGCAGTGTTTTTTAAGCTTGAGCAAGTAATAAAAGCAGTCCTTCACTGGGGTAACCTGGGAGTCCAGGGAGATCAGTTATCATTACCTCAGAGGCATTCTGCCCAATCTGAAGTAAAATGTGAATTAAGAGAATAAAATTGACAGGCTAAAGCAGGAGCAAGATACACATGAGATACTCAGCTAACAAAATCAGTAGGAGAAAATATTTACACATTTTAATATGCTTAGGGTTTTATTTTTGTTTCTCACAGTACAACTGTGGTTGTGGAAGGTATCTGCTCAAACATAGCCATCTGGCTTGGAAAATTTAGTTAAAATAAACATAAAATGCACAATGAGTGTATTGATATCAACACACATATACATACACACACTCATATAGGAAGATTGGTATAGCTTTATTTTCTCTTATAAAGTATAAAATCCTAAACTCTTTAGATCCAACAAGCTGATAGTTTTTGACTTTCAACTTCCAGTTGACTGCCCTTCCTGAAATAGCCTTGTGCTTCTTTAGTCTTTAAGCAGCTTGTGTTTTGCTTAGCTAGTCATCCCAGTTTTTTCCTTTTCTCCATTTTTGCTGAAAGGAAAATTGAGATACAGCCAAGCTCAATGATTCAGGGGGCCTGGGGAGAAATGTTATCACAAAAAATAGTCATTCTACTTCTTCAGAGAAACCACTGGTGGTTCATTTCAGTGTGTGTCCAAGTTGCTATTGTCTGGCTTGTCAAAATCATCTGTATTTTGAGGTGAAAAAGCTTCCAAGTTGAGTACGTAGTAAACTTGTCTAGCTAAGAAAAGAAAGTAAAGTTGATCATGAGAGGAAAGTCAGAAGACCATCATGAAAAAGGATTATAATTCCTGAAAAGCTAAGGTATCAAGCTAAAGAGACTGCAGATATTGACAAGTCTCATCACAATTCACTGGCAGGATTTTACTTGCTAATTCACTGCTTTTTCCCCCAAAATGATATTTCCCTACTCTAATAATGAGAATACTGCAAGCTTTAAACAGTGAGGTATCAATGTTAATAATAAGATTTTTTGAAAATCAAGTTGCAAATGCAACTTAGAAACTATCATAAACTTAATGAAACATACTGTATTTTTATTGGCTGTTGATACAGTAGGTAGGTCTGAGAAAGATGTCATTTTAAGTATATTATGTGATTACAGCAATTAACTATCTTCTGTGTTTAAGACAAAATGCAAGCTGCTGTATGCTTCATTATTTGTACAAGTAAAACCCCACAGAAATAATATAAAAGCTGGAAAGTTTACCAACGCGTTCACAATCAGCATAGATTCAATACTGGCATTAACTCAACCTCAGAATCAAAATTTACTTTTCAAATAATTCTTGAAAGCAAGGCCAGAAAATAATCTGAAAAGAGAGGACAAGAAACTCTGTAAAGTAAGTCTGCTGCTGCTAAGTCACTTCAGTCATGTCTGACTCTGTGCGACCCCATAGATGGCAGCCCACCAGGCTCCCCCATCCCTGGGATTCTCTAGGCAAGAATACTGGAGTCTACAAAACTTAATTCAGTGTAATGGTTCAGGAAAGTATTACTGCTTATGATTGAATTTATTCAAGCTTAATCACAATCATTTTATAAACAGTAGATAGAAACACCTGTTATTTACAGTGATAATTATCATATTTTGTAGATAATAATTATTCACTTACCCTCTGAGCCTTATTTTCCTCATCTATGAAGTGGGTAATGTAATAATCCCTATTCCATAGACTTATGTGAGGACTGACTAAAGTAATACATGTAAAGCAATACATGCATGCTAAATTGCTTCAGTTGTGTCAGACTCTTTGTGACCCTTTGGATTATAGCCTACCAGGCTCCTCTGTCCATAGGATTTTCCAGGCAAGAATACTGGAGTGGGCCGCCATGCCCTCCTCCAGGGGATCTTCCTGACCCAGGGATCAAACCCAGGTCTCTTGCTTCACCTGCACTGACAAGCAAGTTCTTTACTACTAGCGCCACCTGGGAAACCCCATGTAAAGTGGTGAGTCAAGTGTATTGACCATAGATATTATTTAAAAATGCAATCCAAATCATTTTTATGTCTTTCTGATTGCACTGAGAATAAAATCCAAACATACTATCAAGGTTTCTTAGGCTGTAAACACTTGAGACTCACCTATATATCTCTCTTTATCATGTACTATATTCCCTTTGATCCACATATGCCAGCCACACATGCTGGCTTTTTTTTGGAAGCTTAAACACACCAAAGAAATTCTCAGTTCAGGACCATTGCCCCTCTTGCTGCCTTTTCCTGGAATGACCATCCTCTAGGCTTCTGAGGTGTCCCCCTTTTATCAGTCAGCTCTCAATTCAATGGTTGCATTCTCTAAGAGGTCTTCCCTGACCAGAAGGTCTAAAGCTGTTCAGCCCCTCCTCCAGGCTCATTCATCTCTGTCTCACTAACCTCGCTTATTTCTTTCATAGGTTTCAGCCATTGTTAAAAAGGTAACTTTTAGAAAAAGTTAAAATCGCAAGCCTCAAGAAGACATAAAACTAAACAAAGATTCCCTGCCACTCCTTAACTAACATCATACAAATCTGTGGATTAGACAGACTTGTAGATAAGGGATATTGAAATGAATGTGCAAATAGAGACAAAATAGGCTTTTTTTTTTTTTTTTGCAAGGAGTGGAGAGAGATGGAGAAGAGAAGTCAAATGTACTTCTAGAGAGGACAGAATTTGCCAGTGTACAAATTTTATTCTACATTGCCTATCAGTTGTCTACAACTTACAGAGCTGTAGAATTGCTGAAAGATGAATGACTAAAAGCATATAAACTAGAGGGTTATCCTGACAGTGCATCATTTTCAATTAAAATACAAATGTTTTCTATACTATGTACATATATATATATACACAACACACATATATTATATATGTGTGTATGTATATATATGTACACACACTATTATTTATTTGGCTGTCTTGAGTCTTAGTTGTGGCACAGAGTTCTTCTTTGCATCATGTGAGATCTTTCATAGTGGCAGGCAGACTCTCTAGTTTGGCCCATGGGTTCAGTAGTTGCAGCAAGCAGATTTAGTTGCTCTGCAGCATGTGGGATCTTAGCTCCCCCACCAGGGCTTGAACCTATATCCCCCGCATTCCATGGTAGATTCTTAACCAGTAGACCACCATGAAAGTTTCATACTTGATATGTTAATTCATTTATTCATTTACTTATTTTCTTTTTAATCCACTTACCTATTTATTAAAATCTGCCCTCATTGCAAACTTCCCGAGGGCAGAGATTTTGATTTGTACACTGATAAATCCCAAATGCCTAGAACCATGCCTGACATATATACGCTACAAATACAGGACTTCAAAAAGGAAATACTTGATATATGGTTGTTTTCACTGCTTTATAGGTACCATTATCATCTTTCTTGAAATTTGTACAATCTTGTTCACATTTTTATTCTCTGCCACTTCCCCTGCTAACTTCAGTATCCTTAGAAACATGCAAATTTAAAGCTGAGGAGGAAACTCAGAAATCAATAAACTTCAAAACACTTGTTTCATGGATAACAAAATTGTCTACAGTGACTTACCAAATGTTGTTAGCAGAGCCAGGGCTAGATCCTACTGTCATCCTGATACTCATCCCAGGGTTCTTCCCCAAACAAGATTTTCTTAAATATCAATAATAGAGTCATTGCTTTAAATTAAAAGTCTAACTCAGAGAAGCACTGACTTAATAGCTCAAAGTATCAAAACATCTTTCATTTGGGCATTACCACCTGAGAGATCAAGTTTATAACTGATTGAATATTAATTTAGGTTATTATCCAACTCAGAACTATAGATTAAAAATCCTCTTCTCAAAAATTCTGAGGAATATATACATGGATTCAATGTGAAAAAAACAGAAGCCAATTATGACCCTCCAGCCAATCTGATATCACAGATTTGCAACTATTTTTCACTATCATTGCCTTAAAATTGATTTTTATTCAACAAATGTCTATAGTAATTTTGTATTGAAAACAGAGTACAGTTAAACAGTAAATATAAAAATTAAGTCACATCCATTGTAAAGAGTTGCAATTGGAATACACAGGCCTGCGAATCAGGAGAGCTGATGATCATACAAACTCCAGTCCAGAATGGCAGGCTCAAGGTGCAAGAAGAACTGATGTTTCAGTTCAAGTCCAACGTGAAAAAAGACTGATAACCCAGTGCAATCAGTTAATCAGAAAGAGCTCTGTCCTCTCATGGGAGGATGAGCCATTTTGTTTCATTCAGTCTTTCACCTGTTTGGATTTGGGTCTCCCACATTAAGTAGGACAATCTCCTTTACTCTTCTACTGATTCAAATGATAATCTCATCCAAAAACATCCTCACAGGCAACTAGGACAATGTTTGATGGAATATCTGCACACTCCAAGTCCCAATCAAGTTGACATACAAAATTTACCAACATGATTTGTAGTTTGCAATTTAATTGCTATAAAAATTTAAAAGGTTTGAAAGAAGAGTTCATTTCAGAAAAGAAGCTATTTCCCTCATCTATGCTTCAGTGCTATTCTTCACTCATATGATATTTATTGGGCAGTTACATGGGAGAGATGCCACTTAAAGACTGGGATTTCAGCACAAAGTCCCATCCTATAGAGAAGGTATGTTCTGGTGGTAAAGGCGGCGCCTAGACCACAGAATCACTCAGCACTCCTCCTTGCTGTCCTGCTAACAGGCTAGCCTGGGTGTCTCCATTCCCAAACTTTCCACAGCTCTTTACCTGTCATCTCTCTTGCTTGCCAATGCTCCTAGCAGATTAGACATTTCATTCCTTTTCTGTTTACCCATTTCAGATATTTATTAAGAAAGCTGGTGATTATTGGCTCAGTCTGGGTCTATGGTTCAGCCAAGCCTTTTAATGTTCATCTTTCCTTTCTATTATGCCTACTGGGCCATGTCCACATCTTGCTGCCAACCTTCACTGCACCTGGACTGCAAGGATCCTCATAGTAGTCACTATGGAAACCACCACACGTAGAACCTGTGTTGCCCTCAGTACCTTCTATAGCTTTTCTATTTTGGGAAGGCCCTGTATTACACGCCCACAGACATCATCACATTTTCACATCCTAGGATCCTTCAAGTTTGGGAGTTATGATTCCCATTTTGCATACAAGAAAATTCAAACTTTAAGAGATTAAAAAAAATTTTCAAGGACATACATCTCAGAAATGATGTACCCAGAATTTAAACTCACACAGTACAGTTCTGGATTCAAATTCTTCAAGCCATGTTATTCTGTCTGCTCTGAAACACCCTCCAGCTCTCATTGCTCCCCTTGGACTCTTCCTTCCACCTGTTTCCTTTTGTTATGTTTGCCTTCAGTCTCTTTTCTATTAACTCTTTCCTGACTTTAAATCTGCTCAGCTGTCTCTAACCTGGAGGGACAGTCCTAAGTTAAGCAAACAAACAAAAAAACACGCAACACGTGTTTCTATTTGTTCAGGACAACTTTCAGTGAGGCACTGAGGCCTGCCAACTATCAGCCTACTTCTCTTCCTTCATGCCAACTTACAGAAAAGCAGCCAATTTCTACTTTTAAAAAAAGCATATTTTTCTCTCAAACCTTGAATAAAGTTTACATTACTCTCACTCCATTAGGATTGTGTCTTTCATCTCCTAGGGTGTTCACACTGTTTTTCTGAGCCCTTATTCCATATTCTCTTAACATTCTCTTGGTTCTGTAGACCTCAGAGTCATTTGGAATATTTCAGCATAGGTTGAATCTCTAAATAGAGCAGTGATTCTCAACTGGGTAGAGGCCAGGGGAGGGAAATATTGTCCCCAGGGGACATTTGGAAGTGTCCACAGTTATTTTATTTTATTTTTGATGGACATGCTGAGGAGGAAAACCACTGGCCTCTAGTGGGTAGAGGCCAGGGACACTGCTAAATGTCTTTGTAAGTCACAGACAGCCCCTCATTACAAAGGATTATCCAGCTCAAAAGTTAACAATGCTAAGGTTGAGAAATCTTTAGACTGAGCAAAGGGAAAGATGATTTTTGAAATTTTCCATGGTTCAAACTCCAGGTAGATCCACCTGGTTTAAACTGTCATAACTGGGTTATAGAAATGTTTACTCAACTTTTATTTTCTACTTTGGTGTCTGGCACAGACAAAATGATAAAAGCAGCAGACAGCACGTCATAGCCAAGCTCTGAGTGTGTGTTAGACTATAACAGCAGGTGCTGCCTACCAGCTGCAAATTCCTAAGAGGTTTTCAACCTGGATGCCTTTCAGAATTTACCCATGTGCCATGATATTCAGGTCAGCAGCAGTGTTCCCGTTAGTGATGCTCAAAATTCAGCTTCATTAAACTAGTAACAGAGTATTTTACACAGAGTCTTGTTCCCCTATTTTCCCTCATTTCTGACTAGATGTGCAAGAGCATCCATTTTCTGGTCATCACTGGTCAAGCACAGAGAGATTTTAGAAGGAGGTGGTTACAAATTTAAAAGCAAGATTATATTACATTATGGAATATCTGAAAAATAATAAAGCACAGAAAAAATTCCTGACACAAAAATTGCAAATGTCCGATACAGCTGTACATTTTCAGTAAGCATTTGTTGAATAAGCTACCATATTTCCATTCTGACTCCATAGATTGTAACCATCAAATCTCCACCCTGACTCCATGATCCTCTTCAGTTCCAGGACCTCTTCAATTAGATCACAGCCTGGCTCCAACTGACCTTCAAGTTTTATTTCTCAATAATTATGCCTATGAACCCCTGCTGTATTTAAACCAATATAGTCAAAGTTTCAAAAATACTCTGTGCTCACAAGTCTCTTTAAACTACAAGACTTCTACAATACAGAGAAAAAACTCTTCTGAAAATGTAGATTCTATTCAATGAAGCCCAAGTTTTATTTTTATAGCAATATTGTAGAATTAAATTTTTAGAATAAGAAGATTGTTTTTATGAAACAGAAATAAAAGAACAAAATTGAGCTTTATTCAAGGAGAAAACCACAATGTAAAAATTAGACTCCTATCCAGCCACTGATGCTAGAACATGTGAAGTTTTGCCTCTTTAGCAAGTAGGAAAAGCTTGCCAAAATGTCAAAATATGTTAACCACCCTTTTCTTTACCAACTCCATAGATAACAAACAAAACCCGCAGCACACAAAGCATTTAACAATCTCCATTTTCATTATAACATCACCTACAATTAGAATCTAATACTACCGAGTTGATTTATATGTGTCATATTTACTAATAAATAGTCTCTTGGACTGCAAGGAGATCCAATCAGTCCCTTCTAAGGGAGATCAGTCCTGGGTGTTCTTTGGGGGGAATGATGCTGAAGCTGAAACTTCAGTACTTTGGCCACCTCATGCAAAGAGTTGACTCATTGGAAAAGACTCTGATGCTAGGAGGGATTGGGTGCAGGAGGAGAAGGGGACGATAGTGGATGAGATGACTGGATGGCATCACTGACTCGATGGACATGAGTCTGAGTGAACTCTGGGATTTGGTGATGGACAGGAAGGCCTGGCATGCTGCAATTCATGGGGTCACAAAGAGTTGGACACAACCGAGCAACTGAACTGAACTGAACTGATGCTTCATAATGGCAGAAAGTGAAGAAGAACTAAAGAGCTTCTTGATGAAAGTGAAAGAGGAGAGTGAAAAAGTTGGCTTAAAGCTCAACATTTAGAAAACAAAGATCATGATATCCGGTCCCATCACTTCATGGCAAATAGATAGGGAAACAGTGGAAACAGTGACTGACTTTATTTTTTTGAGTTCCAAAATCACTGCACAAAATGATTGCAGCCAGGAAATTAAAAGATGCTTACTCCTTGGAAGGAAAGTTATGACCAACTTAGACAGCACATTAAAAAGCAGAGACATTACTTTGTCTACAAAAGTCTGTCTATAGAGTTAAGGCTATGGTTTTTTCAGTAGTCATGTATGGATGTGAGAATTGGACTATAATGAAAGCTGAGTGCTGAAGAATTGATGTTTTTGAACTGTGGTGTTGGAGAAGACTCTTGAGAGTCCCTTGGACTGAAAGCTCAACATTTAGAAAACAAAGATCATGATATCCGGTCCCATCACTTCATGGCAAATAGATAGGGAAACAGTGGAAACAGTGACTGACTTTATTTTTTTGAGTTCCAAAATCACTGCACAAAATGATTGCAGCCAGGAAATTAAAAGATGCTTACTCCTTGGAAGGAAAGTTATGACCAACTTAGACAGCACATTAAAAAGCAGAGACATTACTTTGTCTACAAAAGTCTGTCTATAGAGTTAAGGCTATGGTTTTTTCAGTAGTCATGTATGGATGTGAGAATTGGACTATAATGAAAGCTGAGTGCTGAAGAATTGATGTTTTTGAACTGTGGTGTTGGAGAAGACTCTTGAGAGTCCCTTGGACTGCAAGGAGATCCAACCAGACAGTCCTAAAGGAAACCAGTCCTGGTTGTTCACTGAAAGGACTGATGTTGAAGCTGAAACTCCAATCCTTTGTCCACTTGTTATGAAGAGCTGACTCATTTGAAAAGACCTTGATGCTGGGAAAGATTGAGGGCAAGAGAAGAATGGGATGACAGAGGATGAGATGGTTAGATGGTATCACTGACTCAATGAACATAAGTTTGGGTAAACTCTGGGAGTTGGTCATGGACAGGGAGGCCTAACGTGCTGTGCTTCATGAGGTCACAAAGAATTGGACATGACTGAGCAACTGAACTGAACTGAACTGATGCTTCGTAACAATATCGTTCCTCTAAAGAGTCCCAAGGACATGAATTCTTTTTTTTCCTGGTGTTGTGGAAACTCCTTATTCTCCTAAAATCTTATTGTCTTACCCAGTTTATCATTCTTAATTTCTCACTGCTATTGTTTCTCTGCTTTCCTCTGAAATCCTCTCCCTTTCCTGAGGCTCATTTCACTTCAGCTGTGGTGAACTGGTATATCACAGTTGGTAAGAGCATTTGGGCGTTGGAATCAGACATTTCTGAATCTTGGTCCACATGTTGACATTTACTAGTTGATACTTGAGGCCTCTCATCCGCAGGCAAGATGGTTGCTGCTGCTTCAAGCATTGCATCCACAGACCTGGCCTAAAGCAAAGGAAAGATCCAGAGTGAAAGTCCTTCTAGCAAGGTGCTATCTAGGAAGAGATATACTCTCCAGGGATTTTGGTATATCTGATTGGCTAGAGGAAATTGAGGGATTAAGAAAGAGGGAGGTTATAATAATGCTCACCTTTCACTCTGCCTTGTGAGAGTTCCACAAATACCAAAGGCTTGATATGGCATCTTTATTTACTTGCTCAGTTTCAGTGTATTGCCATGTATTTAAACTTATATACTCTTGGTGAGAAGAATGTATGGGCTATCGTATCTAATTAGAACTGAAAAAACCTCACAGCAAAGACAGTATCTTAAAATGATTTTGCAAGAAAACTATGATATGAAGACACTATTACTAATAAAAGAAACTACAAGGTAATTGTCACACACATTTTGAGACTAAAATGACCACTATCCAAACATATCAGACTAGAAATCAGGCAAAAAATATTGAAATTGTGCAAAAGACTTAACAGTAAATTTCACCACTGTGATTTGTCTGAAAAACATTCAGAATTTAAAACATATAAGCGCCAAGCATGTAGAATATGAAAGCAAACTCTATAACTATATATAATGTTTTAATAGCAAGAAAGAATTGTGTCTTATAACAATTGGTAGTAGTAGAATTGAAAATCCTTGTTCTATAAATATTTAGAATAACCCATAAGGTTTACTGAAAGGTGGAATAAATAGTGTGAGGGAATGTGACTATGAAAGAACAAAGTCAAAGACTTAGGCCTGAATGATTACAAGACAGCTGTTTCATTTCTGAGACTGGAAACACTAGGGGAGAGGCAGGTTTGAGATGAGTAGAGTTCACTTGAGGAAATGTTAGGTTTGAAGAGCCCTGATAGAATAGAGTGAAGTGGAAATGTCAAGTAAGCAGTTTTATATCTTTGAGAGTAAAATTCAGGTAGAAATTGTGCTTGAGATATACATTTGTGAATCATTATCAAAGTGGTACTATTAAAACTCATGGGACTGAATTAAATAATTGAAAATATTTCTAAAAAAAGAGATATATAAAGCCAAGACCTAGCACACACTTAGAGGTCTGGGAGATGGGTATTAAGAAAGGTGACTCACAAAACAGGATGTGATATGAAAGGGCAAAGAATGGTATTCTGGAGGCCAAATGGAAAAGGTTATCCACTCTCTCTATTAGTAGTTGGCTGATAGACTGAAGAAGATGAAGACTGAGACATCATATTGAAACTGATGTAGAATCTTTGTGGGGCAGTGGTAGTGATGGAGAAAGCCTGCTGGGAGTTGATTTAAGGAATACTGGGAGGAGATGAAGTCAAGAAGTTACCTCTAGAATTCTGCTATATTAGGAATCACAGAAATGTAGCTGGGATGGAGTGAAGGGTCAAGGCGTTTTTCTACTAATGTGGGATATATTGCTGTTTTTCAGTATCTAAGCCGTGTCTAACTATTTGCAACCACATAAACTATAGCATATTTGTATAACTTTGGGAATGATCCAGCAGAGAGGTACAAATAGTAATGCAGGTAAAAAGTAACAACTGCAAAAGAATATGAAGTTGAGTGAGTACTTGGGACGAGGTCTTGATATTATGGTCTGTAAGAGAAGGAAAGGTATAGTGCATGCAGATAGGTTTGTTGATTTAACAGTTTAAGCATGTTGACATTTTCTTTTAGTTGCATTTATCAGTGAAAAAACAAGGAATTTAAACCTGGGTGTTCATTGGAAGAACTGATGCTGAGGCTGAAACTCTAATGCTTTGGCCACCTCATACGAAGAGTTGACTCATTGGAAAAGACCCTGATGCTGCGAGGGATTGGGGGCAGGAGGAGAAGGGGGACGACAGAGGATGAGATGGCTGGATGGCATCACTGACTCAATGGATATGAGTTTGAGTGAACTCCAGGAGTTGGTAATGGACAGGGAGGCTTGGTGGCTTGGTGTGCTGTGATTCATGGGGTCGCAAAGAGTCGGACACGACTGAGCGACTGAACTGAACTGACTGAGCTTGAAATAGATAGCAATATGCCCAGGAAAGGAGAGAACACATGAAATCATCTATTAGGAGAGTGCATGAATGAACAGACAAGGGAATTTAGGAAGATATTTAGGTAGCACTACAGGCTTGGTCAGTAATTTATCTTGGTTGTGTGATTTCTCCTGTCATGGCCCCCTACTCTAGTGCAGGTGTGGACTAAGAGTTGTATTTAACTGAGTATGACAGCTATTATATGATGGTCAGCAGGAGAAGTAACAGAATGGAGAGAATGCAAGAGGATGATTAGAAAGATATACCACCTAATATAAATTGGGCAAAGAAAGAAGTGAAAGAGAGATAGAGTTCATGAATGAAAGTGCAATAAGATTTGTGAAGATGTAGAGCAGTATTTTGTTAAATGTTTTAAAACTTGGTTATGAAGGCTGTTTAGTGGGTCATAGCCAGCACCAGTTAACAATAAACACAAATGAAAGGGATGGAATTGAATACAAAATACCAGGCAGCATCACAAGTAATAAGTGCAAATATTGTTTCACAAAGTATTTGTTTTAATTATATACACGTATACAGTGGATCTAATGGAAAACTCTGAATGAATTGGCCAACCAATACATATCCAACCCAATACATATACATATGCTAGGTTTCAATGTAAATATATATATATAAAATCTGGTTCCTTGTCAAAGCTCTTTGTAATCTTATTTAAGGGCTGTGCTTGGTAAAGACCTGGGACATCAGCCTCATTTGTTACTACAAATGCAGATTCGTTGTTATAGTTTATAACTCTTCTGTTTTGGAAACAAAAGCAATCATCCTTTCAACTCTATTAGGCTACAATTTATGGGATTCGTATTCAATTTAGATTGTAGGCAAGGACAGAGAACAGCTCTCTTAGCAGTGCCCTATTTCTTTCCATCTTGAGTTTTCTGACTGGTGAGGTCTAGTTTAAGTTCATATTTCTTTATCAAGACATTATTGCTGAAAATGACAAGAAAATAATCAGCATAGAACAACAACAACAAAAAAAGAAATTTGGATTTCCTGCCATTTTCCCTGACACTGCAGCCTTACTAGGAACAAATCCTGTGGTTCAAGTTATAGCAGGCGAAAAATAGGCCAAATATTTCCTCACCACATAATAAAGGTAACCAATTCCCCATGACAATATGTGTGTCATCCTTCTGAAGGTCCTTATAAATCAATTCTATATTGTAGCATCATACTTCCCCTTACCACATTCTACTACAAGCAGGGATAGTAATCAGCCCAGTGCAACAGAGAATACAAATAATGGCTGTTTAAACAAATGGGAATTTATCTGATTTTTTATGTGACAGAATAGCCCAGGGCTGTTAAAGCAACTCCTCCTTGCTACCAACATCCCGAAATCTATCTTTCCACTTAGTTATACTTGGTTCTGTATCTGTTTTCTGCAGCTTTATGCCTATTCTTCTCGACTTTTCTCTGAACTGCTGGCAATGGAACTCTGCAAGATATATTTCCCAGACTATGCTGGCAGCTGTCTTCTTGTTGCTGCTGCTGCTGCTAAGTTGCTTCAGTCAAGTTCAGCTCTGTGCAACCCCATAGATGGCAGCCCACCAGGCTCCCCCATTCCTGGGATTCTCCAGGCAAGAACACTGGAGTGGGTTACCATTTCCTTCTCCAATGCATGAAAGTGAAGCGTGAAAGTGAAGACGCTCAGTTGTGTCTGAGTTTTCTTGTAACATTTTGCCAAAAAGGAGTCACTGATGGGAGATTTTTAAAGTAGGAAGAAGGAAGAACAATGCTTATTCTGGCTCTGAAAGTGTCATCAGTTGCTCTAGTAGCTGGTGGTTTTAAGAGTAGTGGAGACCAGACAGCCATGCATTTATTCCAGCAGGCCAATACTTTCTGGTCTTCCACCTCTGGCAAGGGTAGCACCCTTTGGAAGCTCTAGGCCCTGTATGCTATTGGCTCCATTGCAGATGTGATAGAGGTTTTCTGATTTTGGGGTGACATCTTTTCTTCCTTCTGCTCCTCTAGTCCTTTTCATACTTTTTAACTCTTTTCTTGTATTCAAATCTCTCTCCTTGAAGTATGTAATTTTCTGTTTTCTTTTCCCGAGACAATCACAACTACTTGATCTCAAGCAAAGGATTATTAAAAATAAGAATGGTCTTAAACAAAATACTGAAAGAAGTACCCATGGAAAATAAAATACTGATAGCCCATGACATGATTAATTTTCATAATTACTTTAAATATAATCTGTTTGAGCTGGAGAAAGAATGTATATTGAAGACAGGGCAGGGGAAACCAACTGAGCTCTTGAAGATCCTCGGAAGCAGGTGTCTTGCAGGAAGATGTTCATTCTCCCCTAGACCCACCCCACTATTCCTTATTCCCGTAACTAGAGCCATAATACAGGAAGTTCTAGAAGGAAACTTAAAAACTTTAACTAGGATGGAATTGAGTTTGAGCTAAACAATAGAAAATGTTGTATAACAATAGAAACTTTAAAAATATGTTGAAATGAAACTTTAAAAACTATGTTCTCAGTTCCTTGGGTTTATGGAGATCATCTTTCATGGAATTTGCTTAGAGTCTATCTCATAGTGGGTCCAATGGATCAAGCATCATCTGGTTACTTCTCAGTTGCTAAATACAAAATTGTGATAAACATACTTAGCAAATGGCAAAATCAATACATTGGTCAGGAACTTCCCCTTCATTTCAGCATGTAAACCAGAGCCAAGGCTTTGTATGTGAGAGTTCTACAGAGATGACTGCTCTTATCCAAGACCTGAAAGTTACAGGGGTGATGATTCCTGCTATGTTCTCATTCGACTGCCCTGTTTGGCAAGTGGATTCTAGAGAATGGCTATGGAGTATCATAAATCCAGCTAGGTGTAACTTCATTTACAGCTGCCATTCCAGATGTGGTATATTTATTGAAGAAAATTAAACAGCCCTTGATAGCTGATATGCATATTGATCATATTGTTTTTTCCTCCATTTAAACAATAAGGACCAGGGAGAGGGCCCTATCAACCCTACTCTTCTCAGTTGTAACAGACAGGAGAATCTTGATCCTCCTGACATCCCAGAGATCATTTATTATATTGATTGGACCTGAGGAGTAGTGCAAGACAGAAATCCTCCAAGCTTAAATAAGATAAATGTGTCCAGAGGGTGGGATATAACATCATGAGAATTCAAGGGTCTGTTTTTTTAGAATCTTTTGTAAGATTTTAGATGTCTGGGACTTGTTGGAATATTCCTTCCAAAGTGAAAGGTAAGTTTCCTACCATTAAGAAAGAGGTACAATCATCTCTGAATTTTAAAAGCAACTTTCATACCAATGTGAGTGTGCTCTTCTCATTCATTAACTTAGCAACTGACATTTGAGTGAGTCCTGGAGCAAAGCAAGATTTGCAGAAAGCCAGGCTGCAGTGCAAGCCACTCTGTCACTGAGGCCTTATACCAGCTGGTATAAGGATGCTGAAGTATGTGGCAATCAGGGATGTTGTTGGCTCCTGCTTGTTACTAGGCCAAGTAAAGATTTAGATACTGATTATCATGTACCATATGGTCACACAATCCAAGTTACCCAACATAAACCAAATGATATCTAATCCACCAAAACATAATGAAGTCTGAGGACATCAACACTGTTATTAAGTGGAGGTGATATGTAATAGACCAATGACTTGAATATGGTACTTTTTAATTCCATAACCAAAATGTGACAATTTCAGGAGACAAAGGGTGAAAGTGGAAGAGATTCCTTCTGTTACTACTTTTAAAAATCTACTCCCCAAAGTGTGGCTTCCTGTCCCTAAAAATTGGAACTCTTCTTATTCAGAGATGTTAGTTCCTAAGAGAGTGTATGCTAGTTTGTATTAAGTGCTTTAAAGGCTCTCAATTGGTCCCTACAACAGTGTAGTGAGTAAGAAGTCCCCTTCTTACTGTTGTTGGTTTGGTAATCAGCCAGAGGTCACCCAGGTGGTAGTAGGTTCTGGAATATAAACTTAGATTCTTCTATTTCCAAAGCCTGTGCTTTTTCCCACTGCATAATTTTAGCCTCAAGTGGTCGCTCAGTCGTGTCTGACTCTTTGAGACCCCATGGACTGTAACTTATCAGGCTCATCTGTCCATGGAATTTTCCAGGCAATAGTACTGGAGTGGGTTGCCATTTCCTTCTCCAGGGGATCTTCCTGAACCAGGGATCGAACCCAGGTCTCCCACATTGTAGACAGATGCTTTACTGTCTGAGCCACCAGGGAAGTCCTAGCCTCAAAGATAACTGCAAAATGCTGCCCCTTATCCTTAGTGTGATGGAAACCATGTCTTGTTGGTAATAAGCTCATTTGTTTTGGTTACTATTACTGTAGAATAGCCATCTTAAAACAATGACAAATTTTAGTTTGTTCATGCATCAGCAATTTAGGCAGGGCTCAGTGAGACTAGGACCATTCCACTAAGGGAAGCTTGAAGCTGGAGGGTTAGAATCATCTGAAGGCTTGTTTGCTCACGTATCTGATAGGTAATGCTATCACCTTGGACCTTCACTGGAGCCAAAGTCATAACACCTATGCAAGACATCACTATGGGTCCTGGATTACCTTACAGTGTGATGACTTGTTCCCAAAGATGAACATAGTAAAGAAGGGAGAGGCAGATGGAAGTTGTATTGCCTTTGATGACTCAGTCTCAGAAGACATACAGAATTATAGTCACCTCTCTATATCCTTGAGTTTTGCACGTATGTATTCAACCAATCATGGATCATATTTGTGACAAAAATTCCAGAAAATTTCAAAAAGTGAAACTTGAATTTACTTCATATGTCAACTATTTACATATCATTTATATCATATTAAATATTATAAATAATCTGGAGGTGCTTTAAAGTATACAATGGTATGTGTGTAGGTTATATGCAAATACTATGCTATTTTTATATTAAGGAGCTTGTGTATCCACAGAGTTTGGTATTCAGGGAATCCTGGAACCAATCCCCTGAAGATACCACGGGATGACTGTGCTGCTACATTCTATTTATCTCTCAAAATCTGGCCTAGTTTCAAGAGGAAAGGAAACTGGGAGGGAAACTTCTTGGTGGGAGAGTAGCAAGTTTCTAAAGAATGTGAGGCCAGAAATATTGCCATGGTCAGTTTTGAAAGATAGAATATGCCACATCATTGCTAAGGCTAACTGAGAAGAACTAAAGTGCATTGGGATATGCAGGGTCAGACTATGGTGGTCTTAAGCCCATGCATGAGACCCAAGGTGAATTCAGCTATAGGAACCTGAGAAAATGAGTCAATAGTTTATAACTTGGAAAGGAGCTTAGACTTTTATATTTTTAACTATAAGAAATCACTTCCAAGCTCACCACCCACTCTCCCTACCAAAATTAAAAAAAAAAGAGCCCACTCTAATCAATTTATCATATCTATTGAGCATTCTGCCTAATGTCTCCAAGTATAACAATGAATCTTCACTGCCTTCTTTGAGTGGGACAATATCAAGTGTCATGAAAATAATTTTTATGAGGAAATAGCAGCATCTTGTTCCCACTCATAATTCTATAAATAAAGTAGTTATTAATTACCAACTCATTTTATACAGGCAGAAAAATTAAGAAGAAAATATGTGAAGTCATGTTACATAGAGGGTAAAAGCAAGTCTTACTTTGTGCCCTTATTTTCTCCCAGAAATTGAAGAAGAGATGTAACAGATTGATATATGACATGCTGCATGAACTCTGACACACTAAACAAGGAACAGGGATGGGGCAGCTATACAAACTGGTGAATAACACTCAGAAATTACCTGAATAATTCCTTGACTTGGTGATGCCAAGTTTCCCTGGCCCCCATAGCTCATTGACTCTTGGCAGCCTGCTCCATACAACTCCTTGAACCCTGTCCCATCACCACCCTGAGTGTCATGGGTGAACCCAGGAATGAGAGTGGGAAAGGAGGATGGCTGATGTGTTTATAGATCGTGCTCTCATAGTCTACCTCCTTCCTATGAAAATACTCATTTCTACACCAACGTCATTATCTACCTATCCTTCCCAAACAGCAAGACCCCTCACAGTCCCTGTGCTGTGTGACATGTGAAGCACAGGAGGATAAATCTCTACTAACCACCCCATCACATGCAGCCACTCCACCTCTCACCAGAACTCCAGAAAATAAATTCCTTTGGTTTCTCCCTCCATTATCCTGGCACATATCAAGAGGCTGGCTAGAGATTGAAAGCAGAGATAAGTGCCTCCAGATTATTTGTCTGTAGGCCACCCCACAGACATCACTCATCTTTTCTGCTATGCTCATCTAAGTGGGATTCCCAATATGGGCTCAGTATTGGGCATCTATTATAAATACTCCATTTTGCAGCTCTTTTAAGTCTTTGCAGCATTCTCTAAAGGTCATGCAGGGTCATGAGTGGTGATGAGATTTGGTGAGTCATGCAGGACTCATGGCCTGGAAGAAGAGTCTTAATTGTGGACTCAAAGATTACTCTATGGGGAAAAAATGTTGGCAACAAGGACAAGGCAGAGATGGAACTGCTGGAGAATGAAGCTGAAGCCTGATCAAATTAGTAAGAACCAGTCACTGAATAATAACTTCCATTTCCCATCAGACCCATTGACTTTCATCACTGAAGAGCTAGATAGGGATAGAAGTAGAATTATTAAGTATGAGAGTTAAACATAAATTTTATCATATCTCTTCTTGATTTAGATCTTTTGGTAGCTCCCCATTGTCTTCTGAATAAAAGCATGAGTTCCTAAACATGGCATATAAGGACTTCCCTAATCAATTCCTTGCCTAACTTTTTAGCTTTGTCTCCTGTACTAGTTATCTAGAGCTGCCATAATATAGTACTATAGTTTGGGTTGATTGAATAAAATAAATTTATTTTCTAATGATTCCAGAAGCCAGAAGGCCAAAGTCAAGGCCAAGTTATAATTGGTTCTTCTTGAGGCCTTTCTGCTTGGCTTATAGATGGCCCTTTTCTCCTTGTGCCTTCACATGCTTTTTTCTCTCTCTGTGTATCTGTACTAATTTCCTTTTATGATAGGCAGAGTAGCCACACTGAATTTGGGCTCACCATAATGACCTCATTTACCCTTAACTACCTTTTGAATTCTTTGTGCACATATTGTTACTGTGTTGGAAAGTGCTCAGTCATGTCTGACTCTTTGTGACGCCAAGGACAGTAGCCTACCAGGCTCCTTCATCCATGGGATTTTCTAGGCAAGAATACTGGAGTGGGTTACCATTTCCTTCTCCAGGAGGTCTTCCTGACCCAGGGATTGAACCCGGGTCTCCTGCATTGTAGGCAGACACTTTACTGTCTGAGCCACCAGGGAAGTCCTTAATAAGTCTACTGCATGCTAAATTGCTTCAGTCATGTCCAAATCTTTGCAACTCTATTGACTGTAGCTTTCCAGGTTCCTCTGTCCATGGGATTTCACAGGCAAGAATTCTGGAGTGGGTTGCCATTCTTCTCCAGGAAATCTTCCCAAGCTGGGGATCCAACTCATGTCTCTTTGTGTCTCCTGCATTGGCAGGTGGGTTCTTTATCATTAGCATCACCAGGAAAGCCTCAATAAATCTACTAAGCTCAGCTTTTTCAAAAACTTCCTCTGCAGTTCTGTTCCTCAGGTTATGTTCTCATAGAACCTTCTGTAAAGTTCTACCATATTGTCTATCACTTGGAATTGTACTAAGCTATTATCTATCCTCCCCAGTCCATAGTGGTAACAAAGGTGTGTTTGAGGTCTTCCTGCATATAGTAGATACTGCACAACTTATTAAAGAGTGAATGAAAGTCTGTTTCTACTTTCTGTACAATAGCTGGGAGACAATAATTAAGGAGAGGGGCCGTGAGCATTATTCTAATCTACATTTTTTTTCTTTGTCCAGGGCTAGGATAAGTGCTACATGGAATAGAGGTACAATGTTGGCATTAAATGCAGAGTCTGGTGACTGAGGGTATGGTAGGGTCCAAGCCTCATCGAGGCAGGAGCAGCGTGAGCTCAGAGTAGGCAAGTCTGGGTCTTCATGGTGGATCTGCTCCCCAGCTCTGCTTACTTTGTGCCTGCAGGTAAATTTTCTGACTTCCGTAAACTTAGTTTCCTCATAATATAAATACTATTAATATTGCCTATTTTGAGTTTATGTTGTGAGAATTCAATGAGATACTTTACACAAATATGTAATCCTTATTTAGCCTTTGAAAATGTTTTGATGAAATAAGCTCTAATGACATGAAAACTTTCTAATATTTAATGTGAAGACAATAAAATTGTTAAATATATTATAGGACTCAATTGTATATCAGACAGTAAACACGTGTATACACAAGTACAGAAATTTAGGAAAAAAATAGCAAATATTCCCTTATGTTTGTTGATTCTTGCAAGGAGTAGATATCATGATGAAATTAGTGTAAGTGCTCTGCTTGTTGGAGAGTGAAAGATAAAAGGAGGAGGAAACAGTATGGGGTAGAAATAGCCTTTAGACCTCTGTGCAGATCTGATATCTGTGACGTGGGAGAGTGGAGAAAGTCCTCTTCACAAAGCAGATTTGACTGTCTCTGCCAGTCCAAGAGGGAACTCCAGAGCAAAGACTGACCTTTAGAGAGGCTCCATGTTGGGCAGAATTAGCTAAGGATTCAGTACCTCCACCATGCTCTGCTATTGGCTGCAAAGAGAATGGCCTGAGCTGCACAACTGAGGAGGATCTCCAAGGTGCTAGGGGCTGGAGGCTGGCAGCTAACTGCATTCCTTGCAGCTGCAGTGAGAGGTCTTTCTTGACCTATATAACTGCTACATCAATTACTGTTATTTGTTTTTCAAGTATATAATACAGTTTTATGACTATAATCATTATGCTGTACATTAGATCCCAAGTGGTTCTTAGTTTATAACTGGAAGTTTGCAGTCTTTGACCAACATATCTCCTTTCCCCCCAACCCTCAGCCTCTGATAAGCATCATCCTCTATTTCTATGAGTTAGCCTATTTTAGATTACACATATAAGTATTACAATACAGTATTTGTCTTTCTCTGTCTTATTTAGCAAAATGTCCTCAAGGTCTGGCTGTGTTAACTGCAAATGGCAGAATGTCCTTCTTTTTCATGGCTGAATAGTATTCCATTGCATATATGCAGCTACTCCTGGGTATCTGTGGGGGATTGCTTCCAGGACCTGCTGCAGATACCAAAATCCACAGATGCTAAAGTCCTACAGTCAGCCTTCCATCTCCCTGGTTCTGTCTCCATGGATTCAATCAAACTTTGACCATATTTGTTGAAAAATATCTGGATATAAATGGATCCACATAGTTAAAACTCATGTCATTCAAGGATCATCTGTATATACCACATGTTATATACTACATCAGGTATATTATACTACAGATAAATCTTTATCCACTCACGTGTATTAATTTTTAAGGAAAGAAAGAACTATTTCCATTTCCTTCCTCATCTGTATTTTCAGAATCCCTTATACTTTTTCATTCATTTTTTAATCAGAAATATATTTTAAATTAAGCCCAGATGGGAGAAAAATAACATTTAAACTTCTGTTCTAAGTACTAAGATAACCT
>SJYC01059030.1:0-19240 GCA_006408675.1 Madoqua kirkii
TTGAAGCCAATAATCTGCTTTGCTGGATGCCTGATGTCCTCTGCCAGCCTTCAGAAGTTGTTTTGTGGAGTTTATTCCGTGTTGAAGTGTTCTTTTGATGAAGTAGTGAGGGAGAAAGTGTCCTCCCCGTCCTATTCTGCCGCCATCTTTTTTCCTCTCGATCTGCTCATTTTAATATATAGCTTTTACCTATTTTAATTTTTGTTACTTTCTAGTAGGTGGATATTGAAATCTAATGGACATGGAAATCTAATGTCTTTAGGTTGGCCAAGTAGATTTATGCTTAGTTATGATTTTATTTCTACATTAAATGCTGATTTCAAAAAATAGATTGGAGTAAAAATGATCTAGTTTTCATAGAATATTCTAATGATGTAAATTTAGACCAATAGAAGTAAAACTGACTTTATCCTGAATATATATTTCTTGATAAATCCAAATAATTCCTAAATGTTTTTCTAAACTCTGATTCTCTCCTAAAAAGCAAGCCTCTAGTTTATCTTAGGGTCAAAATATCAAAATAGACAAACACATGATAAGGAGCAGTACACAGGGCCATTGTGGTTTTCAGTATGGTTGGAACACAGTTTCCATTTATTAGAGACCTAGAATTTACACTAAAATTTATTTTTAGAGCAAAACTCTGGACCAGCATCAAGGAAACAGGCTAAATCAAGAAAAGTAAGAAGAATGGAAATCAAGACTGGCATCATGTCAGATTCAGTGCAGAAACAGAAGTATCAGAAAACTTATCAGAGAAAAACATGAGTCATGGTGACTGGGATGAGTGATTTTCTGAGAACCAAAGTAAGAAAAATACAAAGCTAGTTAGGAAACTGATTTTAGTAAGAAAACTAAGATAAATAATGCAATTGTTCTGGCTTGGGTCAAGTGCTTTTATCTCTATTTCTTAGAACTGCATTGTTGAATATGATAACTACTAACCTCATGTGATTAATTTAAATAATATTTAAAGTTCCAGTTCTTCAGTTTCACTAGCCACATTTTAAGTGCTCAGTAACGGTGTGTGGCTAGTAGCTCCTTTATTGGGCAGCAGATGTGTAGAATATTTACATTATTGCAGAAAGTTCTCTTAGATAGCATTGGCTTGGGTCAAGTGCTTTTATCTCTATTTCTTAGAACTGCATTGTTGAATATGATAACTACTAACCTCATGTGATTAATTTAAATAATATTTAAAGTTCCAGTTCTTCAGTTTCACTAGCCACATTTTAAGTGCTCAGTAACGGTGTGTGGCTAGTAGCTCCTTTATTGGGCAGCAGATGTGTAGAATATTTACATTATTGCAGAAAGTTCTCTTAGATAGCACTGACCTCAGCCAATCCTAAAGGAAATCAGTCCTGAATATTCACTGGAGGAACTGATGCAGAAGCTGAAACTCCAATACTTTGGCCACCTGATGCCAAGAACTGACTCATTGGAAAAGACCCTGATGCTGGGAAAGATTGAAGGCAGGAGGCGAAGGGGACGATCGAGGATGAGATGGTAGGATGGCATCACTAACTTGATAGACATGAGTTTGAGCAAGCTTTGGGAGTTGATGATGGACAGGGAAGCTTGGTGTGCTGCAGTCCATGGGGTTACAAAGAGTTGGACATGACTGAGCAACTGAACTGAGAAATATGAATCAATCCCATGGTGAAAACAAAATGGCTATAAAGAGGAAACTCTATTTGACATCCTCTTTTTGTAAAACATAAAACTGAATATATGAAACAACAGCACTCAGTCACTGTACAACTGGTGATACAAGACTGCAGTCCACGAGAGTTGAGACACTGCAGGTAAGATCTATAATCAGAACAGCTACCTACCTGGATGTGATAGTCTGGCCACAGCACACTGAGCCAGAGTAGAGCATGGAAATCATGCTGAATTGAAGAGTCACGTCAAGAACCCCTAGCAACTTAAGTCATTGGAATATATGGGGAAAAATACTGGCAATAAGGCAATTGTGCAGAGGGTGTTTCCCAATGGTTCTTGGCAGTGGAGCAAACTGAGCTTTAGCAGACAGCACTGGGCTTACTGGATTGTACCTGCTACAGAAATGATCCCAGTCAGAGTGCAAAAAAATTGTAAATATTCTTTTTTAAAAAATGTTTAATGAGGTATAGTTGATTTACAATGGTCTGTTAGTTTCAGATGTATAGCACAGTGAGTCAGTGTAAACATCCTTTTAACCTGGTGGGCATTCAGGTGAGACATCAAAAACTCATCTTAAAAACAAACAACAGCCACAAAGACCTACTCTCAGTTGAGTTCAGTTGCTCGGTTGTGTCCGACTCTTTGCGACCCCATGAATCGCAGCACGCCAGGCCTCCCTGTCCATCACCAACTCCCGAAGTTCACTCAAACTCACGTCCATCTCAGTCGGTATCTGCCCTAATAAAGCCTAATATTCTAGCTACATTTACAGGGGAGATAGTGTATAAATGTTGACTCCTTTCCAGCTAGAGGGCCTTGGGAAATGTAGTAAGCTTCCTAGAGATCCCCAGTAACAAAATGCGACACCAAGCATATACAAGTTCGTGCTGTTCAACCAGGAACTGTACATGGAACTAGAACAATAATCACTTTCCAGGGGAAGATAGGGCTTCTCTGGTGGCTCAGACAGTAAAGAATCTGCTTGCAATGTGGGAGACCTGGGTTTGATCCCTTGGTTGGGAAGATCCTCTGGAGGAGGGCACAGCAACCCACTCCAGTGTTCTTGCCTGGAGAATCCCATGGACAGAGGAACCTGGCGGGCTATAGTCCATAGGGTGGCAAAGAGTCAGACACGCCTGAATGACTAAACATCCAGGGCACCAGGGGAAGATAAAAGACTTCAGAGCTTATAAAATGTATCAATTACAATGTTCAGCATAAAACAATATAGTAGAAGACATTTAAGAAATAGAAAAAAAAAGAAATAGAAAATTATGACTTACAGTCAATAAAAAGTGGTTGATAGAAACTGACCTATCAAGAGTCAGATGTTGGATTAATCAGGCAAAGACTTTGAAGCAGCTTTGATAAACAAGTAGGTTCAGAGAATTAAAGACAAAGTTGTTTAAAGAATTAAGGGGAAAATGTAAGTCTTTCCTCAGGATGTGCAGCAGCTGTCACAGTCTTAAGAGTTGGGGCTGGCATGGAGGGACTAGAGTTGGATCCAGGTGTGAGGCAGACTTTTCCTGTGCTGTGGCCACCACCACCCTATTGGTGGTGGGACTTGATCCAAAGTTGCTGGAGCAGAGGGCTTCCCTGTTGGCTTAGATGGTAAGGAAACTGTCTGCAACACAGGAGACCCAGGTTTGACCCCTGGGTCGGGAAGATCCCCTGGATAAGGGAACCACTACCCACTCCAGTATTTTTGCCTGGAGAATCCCATGGATAGAAGAATCTGGAAGGCTAAAGCTACAGCTCATGTGGTCACAAAGAGTTGGACATGGTTTGGCCACTAACTCTTTCAATGTTTAATTTCTTTTCTTTTTTTTAAGTGAAGCAGAAGCCCTAAGGGTCAGGCCCAAACTGATTTTGTTCCATTTAAAAGTGTGTTTTTCTTCTCCCTGAAGGGAACCTTTTGCCTCCTGGGGTGGGGTGGCAGAAACTGCTAAAGCAGTGGAGCCTGTGAAGGCTTCTGATTCCAGTGGGTCACAGGCTGAGAGACAGTGTATTGTCTCTGCAACCTCGGGTGCCAGTCCTCTTTGTCTCTCACAGCCCATCATGCTCTCAGCTTCCACCACCACTGCCCAAGGTAGAATCGCTCTGCAGGGCCGAAAGCCCGTGTGGACTCTCAATATGTGCTGGGGATGGGTAAGCTGTGTTGGAGTGGCTGCTATGAGAGATCCCAGCTGCTTCAGAGGTGTGCGGCTTGAGAAAGTGTTAATGGCTGCAGCCGCCCACCCAGGCTCTGCCTTAGGACTGGGTTGCCTCTGGGTCCCACGGTCAAGTCTTCTCCCTTGTCATGGCTCCCCTAGATCCAGCGCTGCATTGTGATGTGGAGTGAGTGGAGCCAGAGTTTGCTTGGCCCAGGCTGGGGTGCTCAGTGAGTTAGTTGTGGGAAACCCTGCCATTGCTAGAATAGATTTCTCTCTGCCCTGTGTGAGGGCAACCAGTGAGTGCCAGTTCAGGCTTCTTCAGCACTTCTCTTAGTCTCAGAGATCCTCCAACTAGCCAAGGGGGCTTGTCTCTCCTCCACAGGACATCAGATCTGCAGCACTCCCTCTGGGACTTGAATCGCTTACTCCCCAGGTTAGATATCCTCTCATGTAGACTCCCTTTTATTCTGAGTTCCCTCTCAGGGGCACAGGTCCCCCATGGATTGCTTTTCCCCCTTCCAAACCAATTATCTGTGGGTCTTTCTTACAACCTCAGTTTTATAGGAGTTCTTCTCCAGTTTCCAATTAGTTTTCAGTGAGAATTGTTCCACATGTAGATTTATTTTTGATGTGTTCGTGAGCAGAGGTGAGCTCTATGTGTTCTTATTCTGCCACCTGGATTGGAATCCCCTTGTAGCAATTATTTAAATTATAGATTTTGTAATTCAGCATTCTTTAGACATGATATTTTGCTGTTATTATTTAGTCCCTCAGTTGTGTCTGACACTGCAATCCCATGGACCGGGCTCCCTGTCTATGGGATTTCCCAGGCATAGGAATGGTAACAAACACCCAATTATGTCTTGACTCATCATTTAGTCATTACTTGGAATTGCTTATTTTTACAGAAATTTTTCTATTATTTTATCTGAATGTTTGTACTTGCCATTATTTGAAATTTTTGCAGTGACTTTTCCCATTCAGAGCTCTACATTTATGGCTGCCACTTGAATCTATCAGCACTTCAAATTTTATTTACTCACAATTGTATGAATATATTCTTTTTTCCACATCATTATTTCTCTGCAATCCCCACATTTCCTAGCATCTACATCTAATCAATCCCTCTAATGTCTCTCAAAACTGGTCTACCCTTTCTTGTCCCATTACAGTAATTCAGGCCCCATTACTTTTTATCTGGGCCCTAACTAGCATAATGGCATTACTTCCAATCTATTAATTTTCATACTGTTTCATTCAGGATTCATCCTCCTAATGCCCACCTTAATCATTACAGAAGGCAATACTTTCTTTTACTAGATATCTTTAGAGACTGGGTGCTACAGATATTGTCACTTGGAATCCATGTCACAATGTGTGATATGTAGCAGGAAAAGACAGGCCATCCCCATTTCTCCAAGGTACATGGCATGGTTTAAGCATTCTGAATGCTTCAGGGGTGTCTGTCACTTGGTCAACTGAACGATTTTGAAGGCTCAGAAATGGCCAGTAATAGGTAAGGAAATTGAGTTCCCCAGTAAGCGTGCTGATAGTTAGGCAACAGTGAAATCTGTCTTAAAGTGAATTTTTAGGTGATGAATATTTGGGATTGTCCTCTTCTCTATCATCAGTCTTCATTTAATGGAACAGTTCAGAAGTATACCTGGTTTTTTTGTGCTTCATACATGTGGCCTTTTTTTTTTTTTTTCTAAATTGGAAATTTGTGGCAGCCCTGTGTCAGGCAATTCTATTGGTGCCATTTTTTTCAACAGCATTAGCTCACTTTTGTCTCTCTGTCACATTTTGGTAATTCTCACAATATTTCAAATTCTTTCAAAATCATGATATTTGTTACTGTGGTCTATGATCAATGATCTTTGAGGTTACTCTAGTAATTGTTTTGGGTTTCATGAGTTGCAGCTGTATGAGATGTGGGATTAACTGATAAATTCATGTTTGCTCGGACTACTCTTTCCACTGACAGTTCCCCAAACTGTCTCTCTCTCCTCAGTCCTGCCTATTCCCTGAGACACAATGATACTTAAATTAGGCCAATTAATAATTCTGCAATGGCTTCAAAGTGTTCAAGTGAAAGGAAGAATCACATGTCTCTCACTTTAAATCAAATCTACGAGTGACTAAACTTAGCAAGGAAGGGATGTCAAAAATGCATAGGCCTAAAGCGAGGCCTCTTGTGCCAAACTGTTAGACAATTTGTGAAGGAAAAGGAAAAGTTCTTGAAGAAAATGAAAAGTGCTACTCCAGTGTACACATGAATGATAAGCAAAGAAAACAGTCTCATCACTGACATGGAGAAAGATTTAGTGTTCTGGATATAAGATCAAACCAGCCACAATATTTCCTTAAACCAAAGCCTAATCCAGAGCAAGCCCTAACTCTCTTCAATTCTATGAAGGCTGAGAGAGGTGAGAAAACTGCAGAAGAGAAATCTGAAGCTATCAAAAGTTGTTTTATGAGGTAGAAGCTGCAACAGACTATCCAGGAGATCTAGCTAAGATAATCAATGATAGTTGCCACACTAAGCAATAGATATCTAGTGCAGATGAAACAGCCTTCTCTTAAAAGAAAATGCCATCTAGGACTTTCAAAGCTACAGAAGAAAAGTCAATATCTGGCTTTAAAGGCCAGGCTGCCTCTCTTGGGGGCAAATGCAGGTAGTGACTTGAGGTTGAAGCCGCTTACCATTAAAAAAATCTTAGAGTCTTTAGAAGTATGCTAAATCTACTCTTCCTGCGTTTTATAAGAACAGCAAAACCTGAATGATAGCATGTCCACTTGCAACATGGTTTGCTGAATATTTTATTCTCACTGTGGAGATATACAGCTCAGAAAAAAAAATTTTTTTTTAAATAGACTCTTTGTGACACCATGGACTGACCCACCAGGCTCCTCTGTCCATGGAATTCTCCAGGCAAGAATACTGGAGTGGGTTGTCATTCCCTTCTCCAGGAAATCTTCTGAGCCCAGGGATTGAACTCAGATCTCCTGCATTTCAAGAGGATTCTTTACCATCTGAGCCACCAGGAAAGCCTCAAAATATTACTAGTCACTAGCAAATCCACCTGGTATTTCAAGAATTTGGATGGAAATGTGTGAAGAGATTAATGTTTTTGTCATGCCAACTAACTCAACATCCATTCTACAACCCTCGGGGCAAGGAGTAGTTTTTGACTATTAAGTCTTATTATTTAAGAAATACGTTTTGAGGGTCTGTATCTGCTAAAGATGGTTGTCCCTCTGACTGTTAACGCAAAGTAAATTGAATACAGGACTGACCCACCAGGCTCCTCTGTCCATGGAATTCTCCAGGCAAGAATACTGGAGTGGGTTGTCATTCCCTTCTCCAGGAAATCTTCTGAGCCCAGGGATTGAACTCAGATCTCCTGCATTTCAAGAGGATTCTTTACCATCTGAGCCACCAGGAAAGCCTCAAAATATTACTAGTCACTAGCAAATCCACCTGGTATTTCAAGAATTTGGATGGAAATGTGTGAAGAGATTAATGTTTTTGTCATGCCAACTAACTCAACATCCATTCTACAACCCTCGGGGCAAGGAGTAGTTTTTGACTATTAAGTCTTATTATTTAAGAAATACGTTTTGAGGGTCTGTATCTGCTAAAGATGGTTGTCCCTCTGACTGTTAACGCAAAGTAAATTGAAAACTTGCTGAACGGATCCACTATTTTAGATGCCTTTAAAAACATTCATGATTCCTACAAAGAAATATAAATACTAATATCAACAGGAGTTTGGAAGAAGCTGACAGTAACTGTCAAGGATGACTTTGATGGGTTCAAGACTTCAATAGAGGATATCACTGCAGATGTGATGGAAATAGCAAGAGAACTAGAAGTGGAGCCTGAAGATGTGATTGAATTGTTCCAATCTCACAATAAAACTTGAGAAAATGTGAAGCTGCTCTTATGGATGAGAAAAGAAAGCCGTTTCTTGAAATGGAACCTGCTCCTGGTGAAGACGCTGTGAAGATTGCTGTAATGACAACGAAGGATTTAGAATATAAACAGTCTGTGAGGATTTGACTTCAATTTTGGAAGACGTTCTACTGTGGGTTAATATGCTATCAAAACAGTATCGTATGCTACAGAGAAAATTTTCCTGAAAGGATGAGTCAATTGATATGGCAAACTTCATTGTTGTACTATTTTAAGAATTTGCCAAAACCATCCCTACTTTCAGCAACCAGCACCCAAAACCCTGATCAGCCAGCAGCCATCAACATTGAGGCAACACCCTCCCCCAACATAAAAGGTTATGACTCACTGAAGTCTCAGATTATAGTTAGTATTTTTAGCAGTAAATTATTTTTTATTCATCTTGTGCATTGTTTTTTAAGGCAGAATGCTATTGAACACATAACAGAATACACTACAGTGTAACATTTATACACACTGGAAAACTAAAAAAGATTGTGTGACTCAGCTTATTGTGATATTCACTGTATTGTAATGCCCAGGAACCAACCCTCAATATCTCCAAATTATGCCTGACCAGATTGTGCTGAAATGTTTTAAAATTATCAATCTGGTTATGATGTTGACAGTGGTTAAAATAAAGCATTGAAAAAGCTGCTAGAGTGTTAAGAATTAAACTCATAAGTAAAAAATAGAAAATGAGTTTTTCTGAGTCAGAATAAAAATGCAAATACCATATGAATTTTTTAAACACAAATATTGGTAACAAGGTACAATGGAAAGGGAATATCTAGTCTCTATAGTGAAACAAAACAATATTTCTGAAGAAGCTGCAAGAACAGGCCAAATATTGCTGGAGGACAGAGGGCACTGTATAATCAGAGTAACTGAGGATTTGGTAGAGAACCAGGGTGCAGTAGATGAGCAACTTAGGAAAAGGAGAATTTTAATCAAAATTTAATGTGCAAATCCAATCAATGGGTATCACAACATTTGGAGGTACTAGCTACCTATGAATACCCAAGTAGACTTTAGTTTGGTAGATGTAGAACACAAATCACAACATTGCTAAATCCACATTGCCTGATTAATTTTATTATTCAGCATTGTTACAGGAAAAAGTCAGTTCAGTCACTGAGTCATGTCCAACTCTTTGCAATACCATGGACTGCAGCATGCCAGGCTTCCTTGCCCATCACCAACTCCTGGAATTTATTCAAACTCATGTCCATCAAGTCAGTAATGCCATCCAACCGTCTCACCCTCCCCCAACATAAAAGGTTATGACTCACTGAAGTCTCAGATTATAGTTAGTATTTTTTAGCAGTAAATTATTTTTTATTCATCTTGTGCATTGTTTTTTAAGGCAGAATGCTATTGAACACATAACAGAATACACTACAGTGTAACATTTATACACACTGGAAAACTAAAAAAGATTGTGTGACTCAGCTTATTGTGATATTCACTGTATTGTAATGCCCAGGAACCAACCCTCAATATCTCCAAATTATGCCTGACCAGATTGTGCTGAAATGTTTTAAAATTATCAATCTGGTTATGATGTTGACAGTGGTTAAAATAAAGCATTGAAAAAGCTGCTAGAGTGTTAAGAATTAAACTCATAAGTAAAAAATAGAAAATGAGTTTTTCTGAGTCAGAATAAAAATGCAAATACCATATGAATTTTTTAAACACAAATATTGGTAACAAGGTACAATGGAAAGGGAATATCTAGTCTCTATAGTGAAACAAAACAATATTTCTGAAGAAGCTGCAAGAACAGGCCAAATATTGCTGGAGGACAGAGGGCACTGTATAATCAGAGTAACTGAGGATTTGGTAGAGAACCAGGGTGCAGTAGATGAGCAACTTAGGAAAAGGAGAATTTTAATCAAAATTTAATGTGCAAATCCAATCAATGGGTATCACAACATTTGGAGGTACTAGCTACCTATGAATACCCAAGTAGACTTTAGTTTGGTAGATGTAGAACACAAATCACAACATTGCTAAATCCACATTGCCTGATTAATTTTATTATTCAGCATTGTTACAGGAAAAAGTCAGTTCAGTCACTGAGTCATGTCCAACTCTTTGCAATACCATGGACTGCAGCATGCCAGGCTTCCTTGCCCATCACCAACTCCTGGAATTTATTCAAACTCATGTCCATCAAGTCAGTAATGCCATCCAACCGTCTTATGCTCTGTCGTCCCCTTCTCCCATCTTCAGTCTTTCCCTGTGAAAGTTTGTTGTTGAGTCACGACGCCGGGATTCTTGGCCCCCGGAGGAGAAGAATTCAATCCAGGGCCAGAGATGAGGCTTGATCGCTCAGAGCTTTTGTGTAGTAAAGTTTTATTAAAGTATAAAGGAAATAGAGAAAGCTTCTGACATAGGCATCAGAAGGGGGCAGAAAGAGTACCCGCTTGCTAGTGTTAGCAATGAGTTTATATACTCTCCAATGAATCCAAAGAATGTCTGGAGGTTATAAAGACCTCACCAGAGCTATTCCCATAATTTACATTTTATGATAACAGAGTTAGCTAGAAGGTTTAATCCAGAGACTGTCCTCAGGCAGAATACATTGTTGTTATATAATCCTTGTAAAGAGCAGGTCTCAGTTCAGTTGCTCAGTCATGTCTGACTCTTTGCGACCCCATGAATCGCAGCATACCAGGCCTCCCTGTTCATTACCATCTCTCGGAGTTCACTCAAACTCACGTCCATAGAGTCCATGATGCCATCCAGCCATCTCATCCTCAGTCGTCCCCTTCTCCCACCTTCAATCTTTCCCAGCATCAAGGTCTTTTCCAATGAATCAGTTCTTCACATCAGGTGGCCAAAATACTGGAGCTTCAGCTTCAGCATCAGTCCTTCCCGTGAATATTCAGGACTGATTTCCTTTAGAATTGACTGGTTTGATCTCCTTGCAGTTCAAGGGACTCTCAAGAGTTTTCTTTAACACTACACTTCAAAGGCATCAATTCTTTGGCACTCAGCTTTCTTTATAGTCCAACTCTCACATTCAATCAGGACTGCTGGAAAAATCATAGCCTTGACAAAAGACCTTTATTGGCAAAGTGATGTCTCTGCTCTTTAATATGCTGTCTAGGTTGGTCATAGCTTACTCCCAAGGAGCAAGCATCTTTTAATTTCATGGCTGCAGTCACCATCTGCAGTGATTTTGGAGGCCCCCCCCCCAAATAAAGTCTGTCACTATTTCCATTGTTTCTCCATCTATTTGCCATGAAGCAATGGGACCAGATGCCATGAATTAGCTTTCTGAATGTTGAATTTTAAGCCAGCTTTTCCACTCTCCTCTTTCACTTTCATCAAGAGGATCTTTAGTTCTTCTTTGCTTTTTGCTATAAGGATGGTATCATCTGCATATCTGAGGTTATTGATATTCTTCCCGGCAATCTTGATTTCAACATATGCTTTATCCAGCCTGGAATTTTGCATGATGTACTCTGCATATAAGTTAAATAAGCAGGGTGACAATATACAGCCTTAACGTACTCCATTCCCTATTTGCAACCAGTTTGTTGTTCCATATCCAGTTCTAACTGTTGCTTCTGGACCTCATACAGGTTTCTCAGGAGGCAGGTCAGGTGGTCTGATATTCTCATCTCTTAAGAATTTTCCACAGTTTGTTGTGATCCAAACAGTAAAAGGCCTTGATTTAGTCAATAAGGCAGAAATAGATGTTTTTCTGGAACTCTCTTGCTTTTTTGATGATCCAACAGATGGCAATTTCATCTCTGGTTCCTCTGCCTTTTCTAAATCTTGCTTGAACAATTGGAAGTTCATTGTTCACATACTGTTGAAGCCTGGCCTGGAGAATTTTGAGTATTACTTTGCTAGCCTATGAGGTGAGTGCAATTGTGCTGTAGTTTGAGCCTTCTTTGACATTGCCTTTCTTTGGGATTGAAATGAAAACTGATCTTTTTCAGTCCTTTGGCCACTGCTGAGTTTTCCAAATTTGCTGGCAAATTGAGTGCAGCCCTTTCATAGTATTGTTTTTTAGGATTTGAAATAGCTCAACTGAAATTCACCTCCACTAGCTTTTTTCATAGTGATAATTCCTAAGGCCCACTTGATCTTGCATTCCAGTATGTCTAACTCTAGGTGAGTGATCACACCATTGTGATCTTCATGAAGATCTTTTTTATATAGTTCTTCTTTGTATTCTTGCCACCTGTTCTTAATATCTTCTGCTTCTGTTAGGTCCATACCATTTCTGTCCTTTATTGTGCCCATCTTGGCATGAAAATTTCCTTTGGTATTTCTAATGTTCATGAAGAACTGTCTAGTCTTTTGCATTATATCATTTCCCTTTATTTCTTTGCACTGATCACTGAGGAAGGCTTTCTTATCTCTCCTTGCTATTCTTTGGAACTCTGCCTTCAAATGGGTATATTTTTTCTTTACTCCTTTGCCTTTTGCTTCTCTACTTTACATAGCTTTTTGTAAATCTTCCTCAGACAACCATTTTCCCTTTTTTCCTTTATTTTTCTTTGTGACAGGCTTCATGACTGCCTCTTGTACAGTGTCGTGAACCTCTGTCCATAGTTCTTCAGGCATTCTGTCTGTCACCCTTGAATCTATTTGTCACTTCCACTGTATAATCATACAGGACTTGATTAAGGTCATACCTGAATAGTCTGTTGGTTTTCCATACTTTCTTCAATTTAAATCTGAGTTTGGCAAGGAGGAGTTTATGATCTGAGCCACAGTCAGCTCCTGGTCTTGTTTTTGCTGACCATATAGAGCTTCTCCATCATTTGCTGCAAAGAATATAATAAATCTGATTGAGGTATTGATCATTTGGTGACATCTATGGGTAGAGTCATCTCTCGTGCTATTAGAAGAGGGTGTTTGCTATGACCAGTGTGTTTTCTTGGCAAAACCTTGTTAGCCTTTGCTCTGCTTCATCCTGTACTCTAAAGTCATATTTTCCTGTTATTCCAGGTATCTCTTGATTTTCTCCTTTTGCATTCCCGTCCTCTATAATGAAAAGAACATATCTTTTGGGTGTTAGTTCTAAAAGGTCTTGTAGGTCTTCATAGAACTGTTCAGCTTCTTTGGCATTACTGGTCGGGGCATAGATTTAGATTGCTGTGATATTGAATGGTTTGCCTTGGAAACAAACAGAGATCATTCTGTCATTTTTTAGATTGCATCCAAGTACTGTATTTTGGACTCTTTTGTTGACTATGAGGGCTACTCTATTTTTTCTAAGGGAATCTTGCCCACAGTAGTAGGTATAATGGTTATCTGAATTCATTTCACCCATTCCACTCCATTTTAGTTCACTGAGTCCTAAAATGTCGATGTTCGCTCTTGCTGTCTCCTGTTTGACCACTTCCAATTTACCTTGATTCAAAGACCTAACAGTCCAGGTTCCTGTACAAAACTGTTCTTTACAACATCAGACTTTATTGCCATCACCAGTCACATTCACAACTGGGTCTTTTTGCTTTGGCTCTGTCTCTTCATTCTTTCTGGAGTTATTTCTCCACTGTTCTCCAGTAACATATTGGGCACCTATCGACCAGGGGAGTTCATCTATCAGTGTCTCTTTTTTTTTCTTTACCTTTTCATACTGTTTATAGGGTCCTCAAGGCAAGAATACTGAAATATTTTTCCATTCCCTTCTCCAGTGGACCACATTTTGTCAGAACTCCCCAACATGACCCATCCGTTTTGGGTGGCCCTCTATGGCATGGCTCATAGTTTCATTCTATTAGACATGGCTGTGATCCATGGGACCAGCTTGATTAGTTTTCTGTGATTGTGGTTTTCATTCTGTCTGCCCTTTGATGGATAAGGATAAGAGGCTTATGAAAGCTTCCTGATGGGAGAGACTGGCTGAAGGGGAAACTAGTTCTTGTTCTGATGGGTGAGACCATGCTTAGAAAATCTTTAATCCAATTTTTTGTTAATGGGTGTGGCTGTGTTCCCTCCCTGTTGTTTGCCCTGAAGCCAAACTATGGCGGAGCTAATGAAGATAATGGCAACCTCCTTCAAAAGGTCCACTGCCATGCTCAGTGCCCTCGACCCTTCACCAGGCCACTGCCAACTCACACCTCTGCCAGAGACTCTCTGGACACACATGGGCAATTCCAGGTCAGCCTCTTGTGGGGTCACTGCTCCTTTCTCCTGGATCCTGGTGTGTACAAGATTTTGTTTGTGCCCTTCAAGAGTCTGTTTCTCCAGTCCTGTGTAAGTTCTGGCAGCTCTATGGTGGGGTTAATGTTGACCTCCTCCTAGAGGGCTTATGCCATACCCCGGTCTGCTGCACCCAGAACCCTGCCCCTATAGCAGGCCACTGTTGCCCTGTACCTCTGCAGGAGACACAAACACAGTTCTGGCTCAGTCTCTGTGGGGACTATGGGTCCTGGTGTGCACAGGATTTTGTCTGTGCCCTTCAAGAGTCTGTTTCCCCAGTCCTGTCTAAGTTCTGGTGGCTCTATGGTGGGGTTAATTGCAATCTCCTCCAAGAGGGCTTTTGCCATACCCAGGTCTGCAGCACCCAGAGCCCCTGCCCCTGCAGCAGGCCACAGCTAACCCATACCTCCAAAGGGGACACTCAAACACTCAAAGGCAGGTCTGGCTCAGGCTCTGTGGAGTCCCCTGGGGTGCACAAGGTTTTGTCTGATTCCTCCAAACATCTCTGCCTGGTATGGGGTTTGATTCAAAATGCAATTTTGCCCCTCCTATCATCTTGCTGTGGCTTCTCCTTTGCCCTTGGACATGGGGTATACTTTTTGGTGGGATTCAACATTCTCCTGTTGATGGTTGTTCAGCAGCAGGTTGTAATTTTGGGGTTCTATCAGAAGAAGATGAGCACACATCCTTATACTCTGCCAGACAGTTGAAAATGAAAAACGCTCACTTTCTTGTTGCACTGGATTAGTCTTCCTTCAATTTCAGTAATCTAGACCAATGCTGCTCAACATATAGTATGTGAATTGATAAAGACTATCGATTCCGTTATGTATCTACAAAAGAAAACAAAACTGTTAATGAGTGTAAGCATTTAGACATTTTTACAGTAATATAATTACTGTAACATCCAAGAGCATAATAAGTGGATCTGTCATTTTGAATAAGATTAGACCAGTTCAGTTGCTGAATTCATGATATGATTTTTATATGTTTCAAACTGAACCCTACTATGCCATATGAGATAATGTTGTGAGGTGTGATGTTTTAAGGTGTCTGTTACCTCTATTTCAAAAGATTTAAGAATATGAGAAAATATAAGCTTTTATATTTATAACTGTATTTTATACTTAATATTTAATCATTTTTTCCCTAAATTTAATGTCTATAATTTATAATTAAATTAAAGAAGTCAATTTTTCATTATTTATTTTAAAATGTATCTTGTTCAGTTGCTGTCTTCTGCAGCTATTTGTGACACCATGAACTACAGCACAATAAGCTTCCTGTCCTTTATTATCTCCTGGAGTTTGATCAAACTCATGTCTATTGAGTTAATGATGCCATCCAACCATCTCATCCTCTGTCTTCACCTTCTCCTCCTACCCTCAGTCTTTCACAGCATCAGGGTCTTTTCCAATGAGTTGGCTCTTTGCATCAGGTGGCCAACATATTGGAGCTTTAGCATGAGTCCTTCCAATGAATATTTAGGGTTGATTCCCTTTAGGATTGACTGGTTCAAAATCCATGCTGTCCAAGGACTTCTCAACAGTCTTCAACACCACAGTTCAAGAGCATTGATTCTTTGGTGGTCAGCTTTCTTTAAGGTCCAAATCTCACATCTATACATGACTACTTGGAAAACCATAGCTTTGACTATATGGACCTTTGGCAGCAGCAAAGTGATGTCTCTGCATTTTAATGCACTGTCTAGGTTTGCAAAAGCTTTTCTTCCAAGGAGCAACTGTCTTTTAATTTCCTTGCAGCCACCGTCTGCAGTGATTTTTGAGCCTAAGAAAATGAAATCTGACAAAGTTTACACTTTCTATCCATCTTTTTGCCATGAAGTAATAGGATTGGATGCCATGATCTTCATTTTTTGAATGTTGCATTCTAGTCCAGCTTTTTCACTCTTCTCTTTCACTTTCATCAACAGGCTCTTCAGTTCTTTTCCACTTTCAGCCATTAGAGTAGTATCATCTACATATCTGAGGCTGTTGCTGTTTCTCCCAGCAGTACTGATTCCAGCTTGTGATTCAAGCAATGATTCACATGATGTATTTTGCATGTAATTTAAATAAGGCAGTATACAGCCTTGCTGCACACCTTTCTCAATTTTGAACCAGTATGTTGTTTAATGTCCAGTTGTAACTGTGCTTCTTGACTTGCATACCGTTTTCTCAGGAGGCAAGCAATGTGGTCTAGTGTTCCCATGTCTTTAAGAATTTTCCATAATTTGTTGTGGTCAACACAATCAAAGAATTTAGCATAGTCAATGAAGTAGAAGTTTTTCTGGAATTCCCTTGCCTTTTTTTTTTTTTCCCTTGCTTTTTTTGTGACCCAATGAATGTTGACAATTTGATTTCTGGTTCCTCTGCCTTTTCTGAATCCAGCTTGCTACACCTGGATGTCTCAGTTCATATGCTGCTGAAGTCTAGCTTGAAGGATTTTGAGCATAATCTTGCTAACATGTGAAATGAATGCAATTGTTTGGTAATTTGAGCATTCTTTGGCATTGCCTTTCTTTGGAATTGGAATGAAAACTGACCTTTTCCAGTCCTGTGACCACTGCTGAGTTTTCCAAATTTGCTGGCATATTGAGTGTAGCACTTTAACAGCATCATCTTTTAGGATTTGAAATAGTTCAACTGGAATTTCATCACCTGCACTAGCTTTGTAGTAATACTTCCTTAGGCCCATTTGACTTCATATTCCAGGATGTCTGGCGCTAGGTGAGTGCTCACACCATCATGGTTATCTGGGTCATTAAGATCTTTTTTGCACAGTTCTTCTGTGTATCACCACCTCTTCTTAATCTCTTCTGCTTCTGTTATGTCCTTGCTGTTTTTGTCCTTTATTGTGCTCGTCTTTGCAAGAAGTGTTCCTTTGGTATCTCTAATCTTGAAGAGATCTCTAGTCTTTCTCATTCTATTGTTTCCCTCTATTTCTTTGCAATGATTACATAGCATGACTTTTTTTTTTTAATCTCTCCTTGCTATTCTTTGGAACTCTGCATTCAGATGGGTCTATCTTTCCTTTCCTGCCTTGTCTTTTGCTTCTCTTCTTTTCTCAGCTATTTGTAAGACCTCCTCAGACAACCAGTTTGCCTCCTTGCATTTCTTTTTCTTGGAGATTGTTTTGGTCACCACTACATGTTATGAACCTCCATCTATGTTTCTTCAGGCTCTCTATCAGATCTAGTTCTTTGAATGTATTCATCACCTCCACGGTATAAGGGATTTGATACCTAGTAGTTTTCCCTACTTTCTTCAATTTGAGCCTGAATTTTACAATAAGGATCTGATGATCTGAGCCACAGTCAGATCCAGGACTTGTTTTTGCTGAATGTATAGAACAGTCCATCTTCAGATGCAAAGAATATAATCAGCCTGATTTCAGTATTGACCATCTGGTGATGTCCATGTGTAGAATCGTGTCTTGTGCTGTTGGAAGAGGGTGTTTGTTATGACCAGTGGGTTCTCTTGGCAAAACTCTGTTAACCTTTGCCCCACTTAATTTTGTACTTTAAGGCCAAACTTGCCTGTTACTCCAGGTATCTCCTGACTTCCTTCTTTCTGTAGCCATTTCTCTGTTCATCCCCAGTAGTATGTTGGACAGCTAATGATCTGGACTACTTTTCTTTCAGTGTCATATCCTTTTGCCTTTTCAAATAAATATATCTTACATGTAACTAATAATACTTTTGCATTCCAGTCCCCTATAGTGTATAGGACATCATGTTTTCGTGTTAGTTCTAGGAGATATGGTAGGTCATCATAGAATGGTTCAACTTCAGCTTTTTCAGCATTAGTGACTGGGGCATAGACTTGAATTACTGTGATGTTGAATGCTTTGCCTTGGAAATGACAGGAGCTCATTCTTCGTGTTTGAGATTGCAACCAAGTACTTCATTTCAGACTCTTTTTTTTTTTTTTAAACTATGATGGCTGCTCTATACCTTGTAAGGGATTCTTGCCCATGGTAGTAGATATTATGGTCATCTGAATTAAATTCACCCATTCCAGTCCATTTTAGTTCACTGATTCTTAAAATGATGAATTTCACATTTGCCATCTCCTGTTTGACCACATCCAATTTACCTGATTCATACATTCTAGGTTCCTATGCAATATTTTTCTTTAAAGCATTGGACTTTATTTTACCATCAGATAAAACTACTACTGAGCATCCTTTCCACTTTGGCTCAGCGTCTTCCTTCTTTCTGTAGCCATTTCTCTGTTCATCCCCAGTAGTATATTGGACAGCTAATGATCTGGGCTACTTTTCTTTCAGTGTCATATCCTTTTGCCTTTTCAAATAAATATATCTTACATGTAACTAATAAAACTTCATTGTACCCTTTTCCCTAACATGTTTATAGTAATGAATTATCTAACAAATATAACGTATTATATAACAAATATAACAAATTATAAAAGTGGATGTGTTCCTAAGACATAAAGACAAATTTATCTGAGTTATATTTAGTTTTGTAAACATATTTAATGATGGTGTGAGAAATCCATAGAGTATTATTAGAAGAAATATAAACTGTGGGAAATTCTGAAAGAGATGGGAATACCAGACCACTTGACCTGTCTCTTGAGAAACCTAAATGCAGGTCAGGAAGCAACAGTTAGAACTAGACATGGAACAACAGACTGGTTCCAAATAGGAAAAGGAATATGACAGGGCTGTATATTGTCACCCTGCTTATTCAACTTATATGCAGAATACATCATGAGAAATACTGGGCTGGAAGAAGCACAAGCTGGAATCAAGATTGCCGGGAGAAATATCAGTAACCTCAGATAAGATGACACTACCCTTATGGCAGAAAGTGAAGAGGAACTAAAAGCCTCTTGATGAAAGTGAAAGAGGAGAGTGAAAAAGTTGGCTTAAACCTCAACATTCAGAAAACGAAGATCATGGCATCTGGTCCCATCACTTCATAGGAAATAGATGGAGAAACAGTGGAAACAGTGTCAGACTTTATATTTTGGGGTTCCAAAATCACTGCATATGGTGATTTCAGCCGTGAAATTAGAAGACGCTTACTCCTCAGAAGGAAAGTTATGACCAACCAAGATAGCATATTGAAAAGCAGAGACATTACTTTGGCAAAAATGTTCCATCTAGTCAAGGCTATGATTTTTCTAGTAAACATGTATGGATGTGAGAGTTGGACTCTGAAGAAGGCTGAGCACCAAAGAATTGATGCTTTTGAACTGTGGTGTTGGAGAAGACTCTTGAGAGTCCCTTGGACTGCAAGGAGATCCAACCAGTCCATTCTAAA
>SJYC01059034.1:0-28215 GCA_006408675.1 Madoqua kirkii
GAAATTAAAGAAACAGTAGTAAAGTTTAATAAAACTAAAAGCTGATCCTTTGAGAAGATAAACAAAATTGACTAACGTTTAGCCAGACCCATCAAGAAAAACAAGGAGAAGAATCAAATCAACAAAATTAGAAATAAAAAAGGAGAGGTTACAACAGACAATGACGAAATACAAAGGATTTTAAGAGACTATTATGAACAACTATATTGCAATAAAATGGATAACATGGAAGAAATGGACAGATTCTTAGAAAATTTCAATCTTCCAAGACTGAACCAGGAAGAAAAATAAATTATGAACAACAGAATTACAAGCACAGAAGTTGAAGCTGTGATCAAACTCTCCCAAAAAACAAAAGCCCAGGACCAGATGGCTTCACAGGAGAATTCTATTAAGTATTTAGAGAAGAGCTAATGCCTATCCTTCTAAAACTCTTTCAAAAATTTGTAAGGGAAGGAACACTTCCAAACTCATTCTACAAGGCCACCATCACCCTGATAGCAAAACCAAACAAAGACAACACAGACAAAGAAAAGTATAGGCCAATATCACTGATGAATATAGATGCAAAAACCCTCAACAAAATTTTAGCAAACAGAATTCAACAACACATCGAAAAGCTCATACACCATGATCAGGTTGGATTTATTTTGGGGATGCAAGGATTCTTCAAAACATGCAAGTCAATCAATGTGATATACCATATTAACAAATTGAAAGATAAAAACCATATGATAATAGATGCAGAAAAATCCTTTGACAAAATTCAGCACCCATTTATGATTAAAACTTCAAAAAATGGGAATAGAGGGAACCTATCTAAACAAAGTAAAGGCCATATATGATGAGCCTACAGCAAACATTATTCTCAATGGTGAAAAACTGAAAGCATTCCCCCTAAGATAAGGAGCAAGACAAGGGTGTCCGCTTTCACCACTATGCCACTATGCATTATGTTAAGTGGAATGTTAGAGGAAGACAAGTAACATATAATCTCACTTCTATATAAGATCTGAAAATATCAAATCCATAAAACAGAGAGTAGATTCATGGTTACTGGTGTCTGGATTGGGGGAAATGAAACATTGATCAAAGTGTATAGACATTTAGCTGCAAGAGAAATAAGTTCCTGGAATCTAATGTACAGCATGGTGACTACTGTTAACGGTAATACACTTCCAAGTTGCTAGAAGTTTTGATCCTAAATGTTTCACCATAACAACAGCCCAAAGATTTGAGGTCAAGCCTGTGTTAACTAAGTTTATTGTGGTAGACATTTTGTAATATAGATGTATCAAATCATTACATTGTACAGTTAAAGGCATATGATGTTACCTGTTGATTATATCTCAGTAAACCCAAAAATATTCAATTAATATAACCTACATCTTTTCGTTCAAGGGAGAAAAAATTCATCACATTATCAGATATAGAGAAACATTTGAACCCACATTTATGATAAAAACTCTAAGCAAGTCAAGAATACAGAGGAACTTCTTCAAACTGATTAAAAAAAAGTATGAATAAAAATATTACATCTATCCTCATATTTGAAGGTGGAAGACTAAACACTTTCCCCAAAAGATCAGGAACAAGCCAAGAATTAACTATAGTTAGTTAAATTACAATCTAAATAATTCAAATATAAATGAAATTATTTTAAAAATAATCCCTAAATTACTATAGATTTAATATGAAGTCCCCAAAGAATTTGTGCTAGCTATAAATAAATTGAGTCACTGCAGATGGTGACTGCAGCCATGAAATTAAAAGACACTCCTTGGAAGGAAAGTTATGACAAATCTAGATAGTATATTCAAAAGCAGAGACATTACTTTGCCGACTACGGTCCATCTAGTCAAGCCTATGGTTTTTCCTGTGGTCATAGATGGATGTGAGAGTTGGACTGTGAAGAAGGCTGAGCACTGAAGAATTGGTGCTTTTGAACTGCGATGTTGGAGAAGACTCTTGAGAGTCCCTTGGACTGCAAGGAGATCCAACCAGTCCATTCTGAAGGAGATCAACCCTGGGATTTCTTTGGAAGAAATGATGCTAAAGCTGAAACTCCAGTACTTTGGCCACCTCACGCAAAGAGTTGACTCATTGGAAAGGACTGATGCTGGGAGGGACTGGGGGCAGGATGAGAAGGGGACGACCGAGGATGAGATGGCTGGATGGCATCATGGACTGGACGGATGTGAGTCTGAGTGAACTCTGGGAGATGGTGATGAACAGGGAGGCCTGGTGTGCTGTGATTCATGGGGTCGCAGAGTCGGACACAACTGAACGACTGAACTGAACTGAACTGAATGGAACTGAACTGAACATTTAAATGAAGGGCAAAGAGAATAGCTAAAACAATTTGAAAGAGAATAAAATTGGAGAAATCATATTGTTTAATTTTGAAAGCTTACCATAAACCTAGAATATCCCAAACATGGTGATTGATGAAGGGATCAACATTGAGATCATGGTCCATAAATAGACCTTTATACTTATGGCTGGGCTTCCCTGGTGACTCAGATGGTAAAGAGTCTACCTGTAATACAGGAGACCTGGGTTCGAGATCTGGGTTGATAAGATGCCCTGGAGAAGGGGCCATTCTCATATTCTTGCCTGGAGAATCCCATGGACAGAGGAGCCTGGCATGCTATAGTCCATGAGGTTGCAAAACAGACACAACTGAGCAACTAACACTTTCACATGTGACTAATTGATTTTGGTAAAATTACAAAGGAAATTAAATATGGAAATTATGGTCTTGGAGTAATTGAGCATTTGTATGCAAGAGAATGAATCTCAACCTAAATATCATGTTTTGTGTAAAAATTAACTAAAAATGGGTCATAGATCAAAATGTAGAAATATACATATTTTGGAAGAAATCATAGGTGAATATCTTTGTGACCAAGGCTATATCAAAGAGTTTATAGACATGATATTAAAGCATGATATAAAAATAATACAATTTTGCACTTTGCCAAAATTGTAAACTTCTGATCACCAAATTTCATCATTAGGTAAATATACAGGCAATCACAGCCTGAGAGAATATATTTGTGAAACACATATCTGAAAACATCCTGATATTCAAGAAATATGAAGAACTACTGCAATTCAATAATAAGACAAGAAAAAAATTGGCAAAGTTTTTAACAAATTCTTCAAAATGTTTGCATGTGAAAAAAATTTGTGTCATTAATTTACATCAGGAAAATTAACATCAAAATCACAATGAGGCACTACTACATATCAACTAGAATGGCTGAAAGTAGAAAACCTATCTGAAAGTATTATTTGTATTTTAACATATAGTCAAAATCTGGGAGTTCCAAATGTTCATCAATAGGAGATGGATAAAGTGTCATATAGACATTCAGTGGAGTACTAGTCAACAATAAAAGCAACAAACTATTGTCTTGTACAAAACAGGGTGAACATTAAAAACATTATGTTGAGTAAAGAGGCATTACATAAGAGTATATATTTTATGATTTCATTTATATGAAATTCCAGAACAAATAAGATTAATCATGGTTTAAAAAAATACAACAGAACTGCCTCTAGGAATTGCAATTGATTGAGAAAGGGCAGGATGAAATTTTCTAGAATATTCTATATCAAGAGAGAGAGCAGTTAGATAGTCACTGTTTTTAAAATTTATAGAATAGCACACTTAAAAGTATTCATTTCCTTGTATGTAAATTGTATCTCAAAAAGAAATGTGAACAAAGATGGAACTTTAGTTAAAGTGTCACATTGAAGCATTATAGGTTAACTGCACTGATGTTTCACTTACTGGGAAACATAAAAAATTAAATGGACTGACATGTGGACAGACAGATAAATAGATGAATGGATATGTAATAAATTATATAATGTTAATTATAGAATCTAGATTTCAATCCTAAGGAAATCAACCCTGAATATTCACTGAAAGGATTGATTCTGAAACTGAAGCTCCAATACTTTGGCCACCTGATTCAGAACCAACTTATTGGAAATGACTCTGGTGCTAGGCAAGATGGAAGGCAAAAGGAAAAGGCTGAGGATGAGATAATTAGGTAACATCACCAGCTCAATGGACATGAAATTGAGCAAACTCCAGGATATAGTGAAGCTCAGGGAAACCTGGCATACTGCAGTACATGTGGTCAGAGTCAGACACAATTTAGTGACTAAACAACAAAAGGGTTATGCATGTGGTTTTCATTGTAATATTCTTTAAACTATCTTTTTTTTTTTTTACATTTGAACACTTAATAATTATCGTGGGAAATGTGATTCATTAAGCTTTATAAGACAGTGAAACTACATTACAGAAGAAGAGCTGAGTTCTAAGGGAATTCTTAGAACACCTGTCAGGGAGACCTTTCTCTAATATAGGGAAGTATTAAAGTGACAGGCAATATTCGTACACTGTACTCCTCAAGATGAGACTTGTGCAACATGGCTGCCAATTTAGAGGAGCTAGAGTAGGGGAAGTAGGAAGGTACCATAAACCATTCATACTCACTTGCATATTTTTGTACCATTAGGCAAGAATTTATATTTTCATAAGCAAAAATATTGCTATTTCAGAACAATATCTTTTTGTAAATTTGACACCAAAATAAATTTGTTTGCCCAGTTTTATTTATTTATTTTTACTTTATTTTTTAAAAAATACTTTATTCTACATTACAATACTGTACTGGTTTTGCCATACATTGACATGAATCAGCCACAGTTGTACACAATCTACCAATACCGAAGCCCCCTGCCACCTCCCACCCCATATCATCTCTCTGGATCATCCTGTGCACCAGCCCCGAGCGTCCTGTATCCTGTATTGAACACAGACTGGCGTTTCGTTTCTTATATGATAGTATACATGTTTCTATTCTCCCATTCTCCCAAATCATCCCACCCTCTCCCTCTCCCTCAGAGGCCAAAAGTCCATTCTATACCTGTCTCTTTTGTTGTCTCACATGCAGGGTCATCATTACTATCTTTTGGATGAGTTTTACTAGAAAGGCACAAATTCATATGTGTAAATAAAATATTTATGTAAAGACATTTTATTTATAATTCTTTTAATTCAGTGCTTATATATCCTGTAATGAGAAATAACTGAATAAAATAACACCTTTTATTTTTTATATTATTTTACAATCATCCCAAATACTTGAATTAAGATCAAGCAAAAGTAGTTTATAATCCATGTATTATTGGATCAGTGGTTTTAGAAAGATATATTTGCAATCTTCCAGAAAAAGTGAATCCTCAAATTGATAATGACATATATCCTTGTGCTTGTTGACAGGATTTCTATTCACTGCTTTCTTTCTTAGATGTAAGGACATGTACTTTCAGACTCAAAAGCATGCACCAAACAACTCTTTTTTTAAGGATCCTTTCATGAATAATACATTAACAAGCTTTCAGAAGTTTATAGTCATCTCTTCCACTTAAAAGTGAGAAGAGGAGAAGGATGAACTAATTTGTAGAAGGCAGAATTTCTGTATTTTCTACTGACTCACTTTATGAATTCATCCTTCCAAGTATAAAGATAGGTTATACAATGTAATGACATATACTATTACATTACTATTGACTACAAAGCTTTAAGACAAACAAACAAAAAAAGTTGTCTACAGGGTTTCCTTTGTATTCTGGGAAACCTAGGTCCATTTTACAAAGTGGTAAAGTTTTTCAAAGATGTCTATCAATATTTATGTATGTTTGCTGTAAGGTAGATGTATGTTGTAGAAACCTGCTATATTGTAAAGTGCATGAAAGAACAACATACACATTAACAGAGCAATACATATACAGAGTTATACATAATACAAATCTCTACAGAAAAATATGTTGACACAGAGCCAAGTGGAATGGATTGGGAGTTAGTTAGGAGATTAAGCTTGACAAGCTTTTGAAATAAATGGATTTCAACCAATAAGAGAGCATATTACAAATGCCCTCCAGTTCTGATTTTCACTTGGATTATTGGTGGAGTCTTTCACTAATATAAAAAATAGAGAAAAGGTCTTATTAGATTTGGGGTAGAGGAGAAGCAATCGACTTTCATCCTGAGTATTTTGAACTTGAAGTACTTATACAATATAGAAGGAAATGGCAACCCACTCCAGTGTTCTTGCCTGGAGAATCTCAGAGATGGCAGAGCCTGGCAGGCTGCCATCTATGGGGTCGCGCAGAGTCGGACATGACTGAAGTGACTTAGTAGCAGCAGCAGCAGCAAGTAGATATTAGATATATGGTCATGAGCCAAAGATATACTTTGGGTATATTAGTGTAAGGGAATATTCAGAACCATGGGTTGAGATAAATTCCCTGACAAGACTGCACAGAATGAGATTAGAAAACGGTCTAGTACCATCCTTGAGGAACTACAATATTTGATACCTGAGTAAAAGAAGACAAATCTGCAAAAGGAACTACAAAGGGACTATGTGAAAAAAGGAAAGAAATTTAGGAGAATGTGGGATGATTAAAATCAAAAGAAATTTCAAGGAGAGACCAATCAACTATGTCAAATACTCTTAACAAATCAGATACAATAAGGAATTTTTTAAACCGGCCTTTTGAGGAAGATAGAGATCATCAGTGACTTTTGAAAGAACTGCTTTGGTGGATTGATAGGGGGGTGGACTGAGGAATAAGTATAAAATAAGAAAAGGGGACAGAAGACATGTATGTCTCTTTTAAAGATACTGTGATGGGTAGAAGATTAGTGAGGCAATAGGAGGAGATTTTGTCATCTAAGGAAGTTGAAGAAAGGTTTATCTGTGAGACCCTAAGACTCCTTCAGACATTAGCAAAGGCATTGTAAAATGTTTATGGCAAAGATACTCCTACAGTTTTGGTTTTTCCCTTTTTATTCCCTCTCCCACATCTTCTATCCTTTTACAGTTTTAGTTGCTTTTCATGGTCATTCTCTTATTCTCTCATTCCTGCAAAAAAAAAAAAGAAACCCATTTGTGTAGATTGTGATTTTTGGAAGGTTACTTTAAGGAGATAATGTCCTAGCAGACAAGTTGGAGGCCGGGGGTTGGGTGCAGCAGGAAGATATTTTCCCATGTGATTTCAGTCATTTCACTGTAAGCATTAGTTCATTTTATGCTAAATATCCAATATGTGCAATGCTACACCTTTGCAGCATTTTAAAAGTAAGTTAGAAATTTTGTAACATAGGTGCAATGCAAAGAGAGAGAGAATGCAAAAAAATTATATAAAATGCTCTTTTAAGTTCTAAATTACTAAAGGTAATTAATTGGCTTCAACCCAAAGCTGCAGTCCAAAATCCTTAGCCTTTGAAAGAGTTGATTTTTAGAAAATTGTGTAATTTTGCTTCTCTCCTCACAAGTGCAAATCAGAGAAAAGCACAGGAAACAGAGTAAAGGAAGAATCTTAATTTCTGTGAATACATAATTTTAGGAAAAAAATTTTTTTAAGTATTTATGAAGTTTTGAAGTAACAGTTTTATATATACAAAGGATTTTATGTAACATGTATAGTACAGCAAATTTAAAACCTAGACATTCATGAACCTATCTCCAGCTAAAAATAGAGCATTTCATTCTCTTTTATAGCCATCTCTGAAGCCATCTTCAGAGAAAAGGAAAAAAAAAAAGATTAAAAAAAAATGAAATTACCTCAGACCAACTCCTGCCCACATGAAGGTGACCTCAATTACCCAAGGAAGCTCTCAGCTTAACCTTCAAAATAATATGGCAGCCATCTTAAATTACATGCCTGAGACAGAACCATGGGGAAAGAACCAACCTCAGAAAATGGGCCCCCTGAAGCTGCAGAAAGCACTGAGACACTCAGCCCCACCATTTTTCAGATCTTAAATAATTTGGTAAACTATAAATTTCAGATAAACTCAACAGAAACTGTCCCTTGATACTGGTCCTGCTAAAAGAAGCCAGGATGAAACCCTGGGTTAATGACTTTAACATACTCCCTGGAAGAATGCTATTTTTTTTTTTTTTTTGCTGCCCATGCTATGACATTTTTTTTTCCTATTAAGTGGGAAAGAAAAGCTGACAGAATTTAATAAAAGCTTGTCTCTATCTATAAACAATTCTAAACCAGATAAAACAACAAATCTACTTTGGCACATATTACTTAAGCTCTTCAGAGATGTTAACCCCTGAATCTTTACAAACCAACCTGAAAAAGAAAAGTTTGTATTTTTTTTGCCCATGTAGGACTGACTCATTGAGTCCCAAATAAAAGCATGCCTCAGGCAACAAAAACATTTTTGTGTTGCTATTTCTCTAGTGTCTGACTGTAATGTGGGACATGTCAAAAGCTTCTTGAATATACAGACTGCAAGTTTCAATTAAATAATTAATACTATCAAAATGTGACTTCTTTTCTCTCCAGTAATTCCTCTAAAGTTTGATTTTTTTTTTTTTTTTGGCCAGAGTATCAGGGTCTAGCTTTGAGGAAGCTGATTATTGATAAGGCTCATACTCTTTCAATAGAAGATTAACTTGGAATTTAAAGAAATACATAATGGACATTTAGAGTTTCTGAAAACTTATAAATAGGAAATTAATACACAAATATTAGACATAAAACTTAACCGTACAAACTTGAACATTGAAAAAATTATATCCCTTCCATATTTCTACTCTTGTTAAAGATAAAACCATTTGACATCTTTATCTGAACAGAAAACAAACATGATGTGAACACTGCAACAGATATTGCTCTATATCAAGACTTAGAAGACGAGGATCTGTGTGGTCAAAGTTGATTTTTTCACTGAAAGACTTGGGAAAATATTCCTCCCTAGGTGATTCCAGAATTATACTGTCACCTAAAAAAAGATCACAAAGCATGTGAAAGTGCTTTGATCATTGCAAAAACACTACATACATGTGACCTTTTAGAAAGACATCTCTTTTCCATTTCTATGCCTTAACTTTTGTCCTCATCAGTTAAAATAATTCTCATTATAATAGTTTGATTTTAGTGGCAAAGACATTTCTTCAAACGTAGTCTAATTTCACAATAAACAAGATCAGAAATTAATATTAATATTTATGGGAGGGAAAACAGATATATGTGTGTATGTATATGTATACACACAACACACTACAGGTATTTGGGTAGAGACGGTGTATTAGTCAGCATTCTCCAGAGAAAGAGAACAATGGGGGATAGATAGAAGACTGAAAGAAAGATAGATGGATGAATGGATAGGTAGGTGAGACTGAGAAATCTCTTGATCTTCTGTCTGCAAGCTAGACACCCAGAAAAGTTGGATGTGTAATTCCAGTCTGAGTCCAAGGCCAGAAAACCAGAGGAGCAAATGGTATAAATCCTAGTACAAATGCAGGTGAAGACTGGTGTCCCAGGTCAAGTGGACAGGAAGAAAATGAACAAATCTTTTCTTGCTCCAGTGTTTTGTTCTATTCAGGCCTTCAACAGATTGAATGATGCCCACTCACACAGGGGAGGGCAAATGCCCTCACAGACATACCAAGAAATAATGTTTAATCTCCATACACCATAGCCCAGTCAAACTGATGCATAAAATTAATCATCACAGATGGAAATACCACTAGCTATCCAGGTTTTGTCTTCTCCAAATCTGATTCTATTTTTATCTTGGTTGACTGAAACCACCAGATTTCCTTACCTAAATTTCATTTAGCCTCATTTCTAATCCTTTCTTCCTTCTTTGAACTAGGTTAGGCTTGTTCTTGGCCATCACTTCAAACTGCTGAACTTCTTACTGAATCTGTAGGCTTTCTTCCCACCCACCTCAATATCTTCTGCATTTTTAAACATTCTGTCTTGCTATGGCCAGTTGCATAGTCAGGCCTTTTATGTTTTCCCCTTGCTCTTTTTAGATCCTCTGTCTCACAACTTCATTCTTCACATTTTCTCTTCCAGATTTCCTTGATGTTCATGGACATTCTTTTGTGTCCTCACTCTTAAAAGCATTCTTTGACTCTGCTTCCCATTCACTATACTCACTCATCTTAAACTCTTTATTGCAAAATTCAACCTTAATTGAAGAAAGTAGGGAAAACCACTAGATAATTCAGGTATGATCTATCAAATTCCTTATGATTATACAGTAGAAGTGACAAATAGATTCAAGAGATTAGATCTGAGTGCCTGAAGAACTATGGATGGAGGTTCATAACATAACACACATGTTATGCTATGGTGGTTCATAACATAGCACATCATAACATTATACAGGAGGCGGTGATTAAAACCATCCCCAGAAAAAGAAATGCAAAAAGGCAAAACGGTTGTCTGAGGAGGCCTTACAAATACCTGAGGAAAGAGAAGTGAAAGGCAAAGGAAAAAAGACAAGATATATCCATCTGAAGGCAGAGTACCAAAAAAAAAAAAAAAAAAAAGGCAAGGAGAGATAAGAAAGCCTTCCTCAGTGATCAATGCAAAGAAATAGAGGAAACAATAGAATGGAAAAAACTAGAGATCTCTTCAAGAAAATTAAAGACACCAAGGGAACATTTTATTTATTTGCATTTATTGCAAAGATGGGCACAATAAAGGACAGAAACAGTATGGACCTAACAGAAGCAGAATATATTAAGAAAAGATGGCAAGACTACACAGAAGAACTATACAGAAGAGATCTTAATGACCCAGAAAACCAAGATGGTGTGATCATTCACCTAGAGCCAGACTTCTTGGAATGTGAAGTCAAGTGGGCCTTAGGAAGAATAACTACAAACAAAGCTAGAGTAGGTGATAAAATTCCAGCTGAGCAAATTCAAATCCTAAAAGACGATTCTGTGAAAGTGCTGTGCTCAATATGCCAGCAAGTTTAGAAAACTCAGCAGTGGCCACAGGACTGGAGAAGGTCAGTTTTTATTCCAATCTCAAAGAAAGGGAATGGCAAAGAATGTTCAAACTACCACACAATTGCACTCATTTCACGTGCTTAAAAGTAATGCTCAAAATTCTCCAAGCTAGGCTTCAATAGTATCTGAACCAAGAACTTCCAGATGTTCAAGCTGGATTTTAAAAAGTCAGAGGAACCAGAGATCAAATTGCCAACATCTGTTGGATCACAGGAAAAGCAAGAGAATTCCAAGAAAACATCAACTTCTGCTTCATTGACTATGCTAAAGCCTTTGACTGTGTGGATCACAACAAACTGAGTAACATTCTTAAAAAGATGGGACTATCAGACCACCTTACCTGCCTCCTGAGAAATCTGTATGAAAATCAAGAAGCAACAATTAGAACTCAACATGGAACAATGGACCCGCTCCATATTGGCAAAGGATCACGTCAAAGCTGTATATTGTCACGTGGCTTATTTAACTTATATGCAGAGTACATCATATGAAATGCTGGACTGGATGAAGCACAGTTGAAATCAAGATCACTAGGAGGAATATCAATAACCTCAGATATGCAGATGACAACACCCTCATGGCAGAAAGCAAAGAGGAACTAAAGAGTCTCTTGATGAAAATGAAAGAGGAGAGTGAAAAAGCTGGCAGAAAACTTAACATTCAAAAAACTAAGTTCATGGCATCCAGTCCCACCACTTCATGCTAAATAGATGGGGAAACAATGGAAACTGTGACAGACTTTATTTTCTTGGGCTCCCAAATCACTGCAGATTGTGACTGCAGCCTTGAAATTAAAAGAAGCTTGCTCCTTGGAGGAAAAACTATGACAAACCTAGACAGCATTTTAAAGAGCATAGACATTACTTTGCTGACAAAGGTTCATCTAGTGAAAGCTATGGTTTTTTCAGTAGTCATGTATGGATGTGAGAGTTGGACCATAAAGAAAGCTGAGCTCTGAAGAACTGATGCCTTTAAACTGTGGTGTTGGAGAAGACTCTTGAGAGTCCTTTGGACTGCAAGGTAATCCAACCAGTCCATTGTAAGGGAAATGAGTCCTGAATATTCATTGGAAGAACTGATGCTGAAGCTGAAGCTCCAATAATTTGGCACCTAATGTGAAGAACTGACTCATTAGAAAAGACCCTTGATGCTGGTGAGAGAGTAAATTCCTAGGTAGGTTGATAAGAAGTCCAGGGTTCAAACTGTGGTGTTGGAGAAGACTCTTGAGAGTCCTTTGGACTGCAAGGTAATCCAACCAGTCCATTGTAAAGGAAATGAGTCCTGAATATTCATTGGAAGAACTGATGCTGAAGCTGAAGCTCCAATAATTTGGCACCTGATGTGAAGAACTGACTCATTAGAAAAGACCCTTGATGCTGGTGAGAGAGTAAATTCCTAGGTAGGTTGATAAGAAGTCCAGGGTTCCTGAGGAAGAGAAAGGGGTCCAGAGCCCTTGAGAAGGAGAAAGTAGTCTGGGGCTCTCAAGGAGACAAGGACACTTTCTACATTGCTTTTTTTTTTTTTTATAATTATTTTCTATATTGCTTTGTTTTAGTCAACATAACAAAGTGTCTAGCTGGAGGACATGTTTCTCCTTAACCAGAAGGTTTTCTGACTAATCTTGTTATCTTAAGAAGTTGTGAGAGTGAGCCTGGTAAGACCTTTCTTTTGTTAATTCTAATGTTGTTAATTTAAGATGTATGTTGTGGGAGTGGGTCTGGTAAAAGTATATAAGGCCTTGGTAAGACTAGTGAGTGGGGGCATTCTCTGTCCCCCTTCTTATGTCTATGTCAGAAGCTTTCTCTGTCTCTTTTCTTACTTTAACAAATCTCTGCTACACAAAACCTCTTAAGTGATCAAGCCTAGTACCTGGTCCTGAAGCTAAGTCTTCTTCAGAGATCATGAATTCGACATCGTTCACCACAAGCTATCACTGGGAAAGATTGAAGGAGGAGGAGAAGGGGAGGATAGATGATGAGATGGTTGGATGGCATCACCCTCTCGATGGACATGATTTCGAGCTGGCACCAGAAGTTGGTGATGGACAGGGAAGCCTGGCGTTCTGCAGTCCATGAGGTCGCAAAGAGTTGGACATAACTGAGCAGCTGACCCAAACTGAATGTCACAAAAAGCTGTCTTTGTTCAGTATCTTTCCATTCTTTGTTTTTTACTCCTCCATCTGAGGAAGTTTTACTTTGGCCATCACATTGCCTTGAGTCTGCCTGCCAATGGCACTAATGCCTACAAATCAGAAGGATCAACTCCTGCCTTTTGCAATCCATTCAACTTGGCTTCCTTATAGCCTGTACCATTCCTGCCTCTTACTGCCTTTTTGGTTCACTGTACTTCATTCTCTGTCTCTTTTCTTACTTTAACAAATCTCTGCTACACAAAACCTCTTAAGTGATCAAGCCTAGTACCTGGTCCTGAAGCTAAGTCTTCTTCAGAGATCATGAATTCGACATCGTTCACCACAAGCTATCACTGGGAAAGATTGAAGGAGGAGGAGAAGGGGAGGATAGATGATGAGATGGTTGGATGGCATCACCCTCTCGATGGACATGATTTCGAGCTGGCACCAGAAGTTGGTGATGGACAGGGAAGCCTGGCGTTCTGCAGTCCATGAGGTCGCAAAGAGTTGGACATAACTGAGCAGCTGACCCAAACTGAATGTCACAAAAAGCTGTCTTTGTTCAGTATCTTTCCATTCTTTGTTTTTTACTCCTCCATCTGAGGAAGTTTTACTTTGGCCATCACATTGCCTTGAGTCTGCCTGCCAATGGCACTAATGCCTACAAATCAGAAGGATCAACTCCTGCCTTTTGCAATCCATTCAACTTGGCTTCCTTATAGCCTGTACCATTCCTGCCTCTTACTGCCTTTTTGGTTCACTGTACTTCTCTTCTTTGATGTTTCCACTTCTTAAGCTACTAAACACTGGTATTTCACAAAGCTGTATTTTCTTTCTCTGGACACCTACATCCACTCCTGTAAACCTAACACCTTAATCTGGTGCAGAGGACTCCCAGATCTATATTATCAAATTTGACTTCTCTTGACCTGAATTCAGGATTTCCAACAGTTATCAGGAAATCTTCACTTCTAACCTAAAACTCAATCTACTAACAACTAATACTACTTCTTAAGTGTTACTGACATCTCTTCCCTCATCCCTACTGCCAATATATTCTTTTGAGGCCCCATCATGTTTTCCTGGGACTATTGTGAAAGACTTGAAACCAACCCTATTTCTCTGTCCCCAGTATAGCTCCAGGCTTTATCCGCCTAAAGCACTATTGTGATCTTGACCTTGATTTGCTCAAGCACTGCTGATGTTTCCTGACTTTCTAGAAAAATAAAGCTGACATTCCTTAGCCTATCTGTGGTCACTCCATTTTTATCTCCTGTTAAAATCTGTCTTCCACCACTCCCACTTCTAGTCTCAAACCATAATACTAGTTGTCATTCACCAAATTTTGTAATTGCTTTTGCTGTTTTCATTGCTCTTTTTGGTCTTTTTGCCAGCATATTCCACCGTAATTTACAGTTTATATACAAAAGCAGGTTCAACTCTAATCTCCTTAAATAGTTCCCTAATTGTCCCACTTGAGTTTTATTGTCCTCCTTTATATGTTTGTAGGACATTTTCACCTCGTACGCATAGTTGTAACTTGAATTTTATTGTCTATAAGTCCACTTGCTTCCCCAGACTGTTAGCTCCCTTAAAGCAAGAAGAATATGTTATTCATTATTAAATTCCTCCACACAACAGTACTTTGTACATTAGGAATTTAATAAAAAATATTTTAGTTTGAAGTCTTTCTCATGAAAAGATTTTTATATCCCTGAGTAGTACAGCCAAATGACCTTAATTAACAGCAACAGCAACAGCAACCTGTTAGCATGTGTTTAGAAATACTAAATACTAAATTAAAGTTTTTTATTATGGTACTTCAAAATTTCCTTATTTTATAAAATTCTTTAGTTTTATTCGAGCATTTTAGCATTGCTGTTAATATTATTTTAATAATTGCTCAACAAATATTTGTGGGGCAAATGTCCAGTGAATATATTGTGATAGGAGTTCATTTCTATTTTATTAGAAAGTGAAAATTATATTGCCTAGTTCAGTTCAGTCGCTCAGTCGTGCCCAAATCTTTGTGACCCCGTGAATCGCAGCATGCCAGGCCTCCCTGTCCATCCCCAACTCCTGGAGTTCACTCAGACTCATGTCCATCGAGTCAGTGATGCCATCCGGCCATCTCATCCTCTATTGTCCCCTTCTCCTCCTGCCCCCAATCCCTCCCAGCATCAGAGTCTTTTCCAATGGGTCAACTTTCGTGTGAGGTGGCCAAAGTACTGGTGTTTCAGCTTTAGTATCATTCCTTCCAAAGAAATCCCAGGGCTGATCTCCTTCAGAATGGACTGGTTGGATCTCCTTGCAGTCCAAGGGACTCTCAAGAGTCTTCTCCAACACCACAGTTCAAAAGCATCCATTCTTCAGTGCTCAGCCTTCTTCACAGTCCAACTCCCACATCCATACATGACCACAGGAAAAACCGTAGCCTTGACTAGACAGACCTTAGTTGGCAAAGTAATGTCTTCGCTGCATTGCCTAATAGAGGCTTAAAAGGAAACTTTCAGCTCAAGTTCTAGTGGAGGTGGCCTCTCACACCTGACTAACAAAGTGCTGCAGGGATGGCTTCCAAAACTGTTTTCCTTTTCCTGCAGGGTAGCTACTCTCCAGAGAATGGCTTCATTTTCTCACAGCTGTCATCTTTTAACCTTATTTTTAAAATCAGCTCTGTGTGAAAAAAACACCTGCTTTTCCCTCAGGTGTACAGGAACAAGCTTTAGTGGGAGCCAGCAGGAGTGACTTCCTAATGCCATCATTTCATGTAGATTAGCCAAGACTACAGGGTGGTGCCTTCACTATTCAGGTATCATTTAATCTAGAGTGTGCATTTCAGAGCCAGTCCACTGTAGCAATCACTGTGACAGCTCATATCTGCTTAATTACCAGGTTGTAAATGCACTGTCTCTGTTTAAGTCCAAGTCATTTTTCTTCCAGCCACATACTGCTGGATATCAAGGAAACATTTCATTAGCAATAAGAATGACTTTCATTTTTTCTTTCACTTTCAAGTTTTTGAAGAATTCTTTAAATGAAAAAGCTAGCAAAACTTGATTTTCATTTTAGCTCACTGTCACTTTGATTTATTCTCTAAGCAACCAATGAATGGGAACACAGAGCAAGCAATAAAAGTGACTTTTCTTTTTCTTTTTCAAAGAAGATTCTCATTTTGGCTCAAAGAAGCTTCTTCTTTGGTAAGCCAAAGTATTGATCTGAAATTAAAGTTACCTATGACTAGAGAATTTTACCTGTTTTACTACTAAAAGGATTTTTTTTCCCTATTGAGAGTCAATATGTGTGTGTGTCTCTGTGTGTTTTATCTGTAGTTACAGATATATATATCTCCACACTAAAGAGACAAAATTATTTATCTTATCCACCCTATTTTTAATTCTTCTCACAGCACTTATTTATTACTCACTGCAATCTTTGCAAGTCAGAGTGAAACAGTACAGAATAGGAGTTAAGAAGAATTTTGACTGGGTTAAAACTCTGATCACTTTATTGCATAGCTTTAAGATCTTGGACATTTACTGCCATCTGGAGAAGGCAATGGCACCCCACTCCAGTACTCTTGCCTGGAAACTCCCATGGATGGAGGAGCCTGGTAGGCTCCAGTCCATGGGGTCGCTGAGTCAGACACAACTGAGCGACTTCACTTTCACTTTTCACTTTCATGCATTGGAGAACACTCCAGTGTTCCTGCCTGGAGAATCCCAGGAATGGCGGAGCCCAATGGGCTGCCGTCTGTGGGGTCGCACAGAGTCGGACACGACTGAAGCAACTTAGCAGCAGCAGCAGCAGCAGCATAATCAAATGCTTAATCTATATGAGAGGAATAATTTTACTTACTATGTGGGATTTTATGAACATTACATAGTAATGCATATAAAGCATCAACATCAAGCCTAGAACACAGGGGTAGCCAGAAATGATAATGACTATGATTAATCAAAGCACTGTCATGTGAAATTGGAAAAGCTCATGAGTAACATGCATCCAGTATATATGGAGTCTCCATCGTAGCCTCACCTGCCATCTTACTGTGTGGCTTCCTCAATTCCTGGGATGCTGAGTTATATGAGCAGTTCATATGTGTTGGATTTCCTTTTTTTGTCAGAGCATTTGTAAATATTTTCTCTCATTCATCACATTATCTTTTTGTTTCTTTATGGTTTCCTTTGATGTACAAAAGTTTTTTAAACTTAATTACATCTCATTTGCTTATTTTTGCTTTTATTTTCTTTGCTTTAGGAGATAGTTCCAAAAACATTACTATGATTTATGTTACAGAGTGCTCTGCCTATAATTTTCCTCTAGGAGTTTTATGGTATCTGATCTTACATTTAAGTCTTTAATTAATTTTGAGTTTATATTTGTGTATATTGTTAGAGAATGTTCTAATTTCATTCTTTTAAATGTAGCTGTCCAGTTTCCCCAATACCAGTTATTAAAGAGACTGTTTTTCCTCCACTTTGCTGTAGTTTGACCTTAAATTCATGGGTTTATTTATGGACCCTCTATTCTATTCCATTGATCTTTATTTCTGTTTTTGTGCCAGTACCAATACTGTTTTGATGACTGTAGATATGTAATACAGTCTGAAGTCAGGGAGCATGATTCCTCAAACTCTGTTCTTCTTCTCAAGATGTTGTAGTTATTTGGGGTCTTTTGTGTTTCCATACAAATTTTAAAATTATTTGTTTTAGTTCTGTGAAAAATGCCATTGGGATTGCATTGAATCTGTAGATTGCTTTTGGTAATATGAACACTTTAACAATATTGACTCTTCCATTCCAAGGATATGGTATATCTTTTCATCTATTAGTGTCATCTTCAATTTCTTTCATCAGCATGTGATAGTTTTCCAAGTACAGATCTTTTGCCTCCTTTGGTCAGTTTTTTCCAAGTTATTTCATTCTTTTTGATGTGATGGTACATAGAATTTTTTTCTTTACTTTCTCTTTCTGAGAAAGTTTGTTGTTAGCTTATAGAAACACAATAGATTTCTGTATATCAGTTTTGTATCCTGAAATGTTACCATATTCACTGATGAGCTCTAGTAGTTGGCATCTTCAGTACTTTCTATGCATAACATCAAGAACATGACAAACTCTTAATTACTTTTTGTGATACTTCTAATAACGTTTTGTGGTACTTAGACCAAAAATCCATAGCCTGCGGTAATTTACCAGGTCCTATGAGATTAAATCATTGCCCCCCCCTTTATTCTTATTTGTCCCATCATATGCTTCATTCAGCTAATCTAAACAATGAACTCAGCACTTGTAGCATTACCTGGAACACACAGTACTTAAATATATGCTCTGCTGCTACTGCTAAGTCATTTCAGTTGTGTCTGACTCTGTGTGACCCCATAGATGGTAGCCCAGCAGGCAACGCCTTCCCTGGGATTTTCCAGGCAAGAACACTGGAGTGGGTTGCCATTTCCTTCTCCAATACATGCAAGTGAAAAGTGAAAGTGAAGTCGCTCCATCATGTCCGACTCTTAGCGACCCCATGGACTGCAGCCTACCAGGCTCCTCCATCCATGGGAATTTGCAGGCAAGAATACTAGAGTAGGGTGCCATTGCCTTCTCCAAATATGTGCTCAGTTAATGAATATATGGATGTTTTATATTTTAATTCATAAACTTTCCTAAATCCCTCAAAGATGAGTGAAATGGCAACCCACTCCAGTACTCTTGCCTAGAAAATCCCATGGATGGAGTACCCTGGTGCAGGCTGCAGTCCATGGGGTCGCTAAGAGTCAGACACGATGGAGCCACTTCACTTTAGGCAGTTGCATACTGTTGGGCTTCCCTGGTGGTGCAGAGGTTAAAGCGTCTGGCTGGAATGCAGGAGACCCAGGTTGGATCCCTGGGTCAGGAAGATCCCCTGGAGAAAGCAATGGCAACCCACTGCAGTACTCTTGCCTGGAGAATCCCATGGAGGGAGGAGCCTGGTAGGCTGCAGTCCGTAGGGTTGCAAAGAGTAGGACACGACTCAGCGACTTCACTTTCACTTTCACTATGGATCTTCAGCTTCTGTGGCCTCTGCTCTCATGAAGCATACTCTGTGGAAGAGATAGAATGTAAATAAGTAATCAAATGAGGTGACTTTTAGATGGTGAGAGATAATACTATGGAGAAAACAGCCATATTAATTTTTCCCAGGGCTGCTTTTACAAAGTATCCAGAACTGGGTGGCTGAGAACAACAGAAATGTATTGCCTCAGACTTTTGGTGGCCAGAAGCTCATAATGAAGGTGGCTTGTGGGAGCGTAACTTCAATTCTTTACCTGGTATTTTCACTGTATACATTGTCACAGTTAATTCTTTTGTACTCTCAATTATTTTGTAAATATTTCAAGGTGAAAAACCATGTTGATGATCTCACATGCCATTTATGTGATATTCAAACTGAATATATATCTAGAAGTAAATAGACCCATTTCATTAGAGAGCAGTTACCAATTGATAGAGTGAATAGATATTTTAAAATGTTGTGCATTCCTACTGTAAACTGAACCTAAAAGAAGCTGGAAATAAATTGTTTATCAAGAGAAATAACATTTTATGACCCATAAATTTGCTTTAAACATATCTTAGCATATGAATTTAGATATTAGAAATTATCAGTGGTATACACAGAAGGAAGTGGCAACCCATTCCAGTATTCTTGCCTGGAGAATCCCAGGGACGAGGGAGCCTGGCGGGCTGCCGTCTATGGGGTCGCACAGAGTCAGACATGACTGAAGTGACTTGGCAGCATACACAAAAAAGATCTGTCTAATGGAGATATAATACAGATATTGACAAATAAAAACTTGTCAAAAGGACATTCTGTACCTTCAACCTTTCTTTCACCTCTCAGTTAACTAACCTGATAATAGAGTCTGCTGTGTCATTAATTAGAGCTGTATTGAAGCAATCAGCCTGCCATATGCTTCCCCACCATTGCACTGCATTTTTATGCTTTTGCTGATGTTTGGCTTTATGATTCTTTGGAATGATCTTTACTAAAGATGGGAGTCTGAGAAGATGAGCCAGTAGGGACTTTTTATTTTAGAAACTCAACCCTAAGTATCTGAAAATAGAATTCCAGGGACAGTTTTACTTTACACTCTCCTGAGACAGTCTTTAGGGAACATCATGTTAGCCATGCACCTCTGCTGTGCAATGGAGTGATTTCTTGCACATGCTAATCAAGGTACTTAAACTCTGAAACTGAAACAGCTTTGTCAGGTGGTAATTTTACCAGTTGTACGTAAGTCTGGAAACAGATAATTTTTTAAAATTTATTCATGCACTTACTTTGGCAACCTGATAAGAAGAACTGACTCACTGGAAAAGACCCTGATCCTGGAAAAGATTGAAGGCAAGAGGGGAAAGGATGACAGAAGATCAGATGGTTGGATGGCATCACCAAGTCAATGGACATGAGTTTGGGCAGGCTCCAGGAGCTGGTGATGGACAGGGGAGCCTGGTATGCTTCAGTTCACGGAGTTTCAGAGTCAGACACGACTGAGTGACGGAACTGAATTTACAGATAGAAAATGTCCTTTATGACATTCTATATATTTGATTATATTTTCTAGACTTTATGGACCCTCTGTTTTCTCTTGGAATTTTAATGGACTTTTCAGAAAGTTTCAGGGATATAGGACCTTCTTGAGGAAAATTAACAATTTTTGGTACAGTTTTACATCAAAAAAGTTTCTATGAAAGTGTGAGTCACTTAGTCTTTCCAAAAATGACATTCTATATATTTGATTATATTTTCTAGACTTTATGGACCCTCTGTTTTCTCTTGGAATTTTAATGGACTTTTCAGAAAGTTTCAGGGATATAGGACCTTCTTGAGGAAAATTAACAATTTTTGGTACAGTTTTACATCAAAAAAGTTTCTATGCAAGTGTGAGTCACTTAGTCTTGTCCAAATCTTTGTGACCCTATGGACTGTAGCCCTCCAGGCTCCTCTGTCCATGGCATTCTCCAGGCAAGAACACTGGACTGGGTTGCTATTCCCTTCTCCAGGGAATCTCCCTGGCCCAGGGATAGAACTCAAGTCTCCTGCACTGCAGGCAGAATCTTTACCATCTGAGCCACCAGGAAGGAAAAAAGTTTCTATAGCGCTTATTGAATCCAAAGTTTGTACTATCTTTCTTGAGGAATTTTAGCAACATATATCAAAAGCCTTAGTGTTTTGCCTTTCTTATGAATTAATAATTCTATCTTTAGAAATTTATCATACAGACATAATCAAGAATGTGAATAAAGAGTTAACTATGTAAATGTTCATCAAAGCTCTGCTTGTAAGAGGGGAAGTATAAGTTGTATTTAGCTGTAAGGCACAGAAAATCATATTAATCATGTGGAGATAGTCTATTCCTAGTTTTTTCTGCAATCTGATTGAGAAGCTATACTCTTTCTATCCTTCATCCTTGCCATCCTCATCAGGCAGCATTTCTTAAATCTTATTTCTCTTGGCCACAGATCCAAGCAACAACCTGGAGAAAAAGAAGTAAATTATAAATAAAGCTCCCGATTTACTATGAGGAGGGGTGATATTTCCAGAAATCTCTCTACCTCAGTAGACTTGCTGCTACCTCTTGTTTGCAAGAAGTGGGTCATATAGCAAATACTAGATGCAAGGAGGCTGGGAGAGTCAGTACCTGGTAAAAAGAGATTTTCCCATGATTTATTTAATATTTGGTACCCTCTTGTATCATTTCCTATGGGCTAAATACATTGCAACCTAAAAAAATCAGAGTTAAATTATCAAGAAAAAGAGAAAGAATGGCCATTGGGTAAGTACAAACACTCTTGCCAATTGTGTGTGTAGTAATAAGGTACAGACACAATAAGTCTTTTAAAGTTATATTATAAATGTGTTTAATATCATGGAAAGTAATTGTTAAATTATAAATATTACAGTTTACTGTACTTTTGGAAGATTAAAAAAAAGAGTCAGTACCTGGTAAAAAGAGATTTTCCCATGATTTATTTAATATTTGGTACCCTCTTGTATCATTTCCTATGGGCTAAATACATTGCAACCTAAAAAAATCAGAGTTAAATTATCAAGAAAAAGAGAAAGAATGGCCATTGGGTAAGTACAAACACTCTTGCCAATTGTGTGTGTAGTAATAAGGTACAGACACAATAAGTCTTTTAAAGTTATATTATAAATGTGTTTAATATCATGGAAAGTAATTGTTAAATTATAAATATTACAGTTTACTGTACTTTTGGAAGATTAAAAAAACCCCAACATTCCTAGATTCAAAACAAGGAAGGAAGACAGAAAGGCTTTGCCCTAAAGTGTTCCAATAATCATCTCTGGGTAGAAGGAATTGTTAGGACTCACAATGAGATTAGAGTTCTGATAGGTAATATTAGACCAGGTAATCAAATATTCCATCCTATGTTTTAGTCATTCTTCTACACGAACCCTCCAAGGAATGAATTTGTTATGTCTATATATCTGAAATCCCAACAGGCTAGTGTCCCAGGATAGATATATAAGTAATCTCTTAATATCTCATGCCCACTCAACCCCCATTTCCCTATGCTACCAAGCCCAAGCTTCATCTTTGAACCTTAGTTTCTGGTGTCAGAGAAAAAAGAGGAGAGCAAGCTGAGTCTAATGAAAGGCCTGGATTCAGTTGCAATAAGCTTCTATTTGAGGTTTGAGAAGGAAAAAACCCTTCATCCAGGATTTAACTTTTTTAAATGTAATGTCTCTAACCATTGGAAAATATACCCTAGCAGCATTCTAATCGATGGCAAATAATGTTAATCTTCTGTTCCATAAGGTGAAAAAGGAGTAAGAGAAGAGAGAAAAAAATGTTTTCCTCTCTTGGTGCACAGGATAATTTACATTTCATATGAACCTTCTCTAAATTTTCTAAATTGAATATACTTTAATTCTATAAGAAAAATAAATATTATAATAGCATGTCATTTCTGACACAAGCTACATATTTAATGAGATGTTATTTCCTGAAAGAATGAATGCTGTTTCATGTTTTATGTTGTTTCACTCTTTTGTTTCAAAGGTCATATATTTGCAGCAATAAATAACATATAGTAGTCAATACAGGGAAAGTGATAGATTTTGAAATTAATCTTTACAACAAAGGGAAATAAAATGAAATTTTATAAGTAAAAGGAAAACATCAAGAAAAGGAATATAAATTAAAAAATAACAAGTAGAAAAATGTTTTAGATTAGAGATGAAGATTAGAAGTTAGCTACTTATTCTAATTTTTCCCTTTCAAAAGGCATTTTCTAGATAAAACCTTTTCCAAGGTTTTTCTTGGTTCCCTGAATAAATGGGATCTTTTGGCTTTTTGAAAGAAAAAAAAAGAGCAATCACCTCTATAACACCCCAGACATAATCCCTTAAATTCTGCTTGAGTGCTTTCAGTCACATTGTATTCATTATTATTTATAGTAGTATAAGTTATATTATTGCTATTTATTTATTACAGGTGATTTTGGGGTTGTACTGGAAGCTTTTAAGATCCCATCTCGTCTCCATCTTATGGTCTAAACTTGCAAACTTCCAAATAAGTATCTGGTGAGATTGATTAGATGGATATGTTCTTTCTAAAAGTTTTACATAATTTACTTTTGCTCAAAAGATCAAAATTTCTATGACCCTAGTTGCCAGGAGCCAGCATGGGAGATCCCACCCATGACAAGGTCATGTGGAAGAGAACTGTTAAGCAAGGCTTCAGGACTTGAGGGGCTCCCTAGACCTGCTTGAGCATCTACCCCCAAACCAGAATCTGTCTGTCTTACTATTTTGTGCCTTTCACCAACTCTCCTGACATATAGGGGGCTATCCCCAACCAACTTTCTCTGTAGAAAATCAACTTAGGGCTCTAGCTAATAAGTCTCCTGGACATGAGAAGAATATTTCAATTCAAACCCCCTCTGTTAGCATTCTAGCTTGCTTGCTGGTTTATCCAGACTCTTGCAGCTATGCATATGATTGTTCACAGCCTCCCAACTGTGAGAGGCATGGGAAGCCTAAAACATAGAGCCTTTCAAAGAGTTAAAAGCTATTAGAGTAGTGCTGGTGCAGGATTTCACTGTTGAGCCAATGCTTGCTGCTAAGTTTCCATATCTCTTATCCACTGTACACCTGGGAGTGCATTAGTTAACATAGTTGGAATGTAAGAGAAACAAGTGTAGCCTTGAAATTAACCACATCAGACCTTTGAACTAATTGGTTCTTTCTTGTAACTCACTACATCTTTGCTCCATGAAAAATGTAACTTGTTTAATACTTTCTGAGGCTGACATAGATTAGAAATATAAAGAAAAAATATTCAAGGGAAAATAAGTTTTCTGGTTGAGCAGCCTTTATCAAAAGAAGGTCATAAAATAATAAGTCTCCTGGACATGAGAAGAATATTTCAATTCAAACCCCCTCTGTTAGCATTCTAGCTTGCTTGCTGGTTTATCCAGACTCTTGCAGCTATGCATATGATTGTTCACAGCCTCCCAACTGTGAGAGGCATGGGAAGCCTAAAACATAGAGCCTTTCAAAGAGTTAAAAGCTATTAGAGTAGTGCTGGTGCAGGATTTCACTGTTGAGCCAATGCTTGCTGCTAAGTTTCCATATCTCTTATCCACTGTACACCTGGGAGTGCATTAGTTAACATAGTTGGAATGTAAGAGAAACAAGTGTAGCCTTGAAATTAACCACATCAGACCTTTGAACTAATTGGTTCTTTCTTGTAACTCACTACATCTTTGCTCCATGAAAAATGTAACTTGTTTAATACTTTCTGAGGCTGACATAGATTAGAAATATAAAGAAAAAATATTCAAGGGAAAATAAGTTTTCTGGTTGAGCAGCCTTTATCAAAAGAAGGTCATAAAATGTTCACAGGCCTCCAAGGCCAGAAGATAATGTACACAATATTGTTTATGGGAAAGATATGCAGAAAAGAATCCTGATTTTGATAAAGACAACACAGATGTAATGTTTGGGCTGACTCTGTATGACTTTGTAGTTTTCATTTCTCTATGTACAAGTTAAGGTATAAAATTCCCTTTTGAAAATAAAGTAATGGGCCTCACTCACCAAAGCTTGGTCACCCCATGTCTTTCTTTTCTTTCTTTCTTTCTCTCCTCTATTTTCTTATCTGCAACATTCTTTCTTTATCTTTCTCTAAATCATTTTCTTCACTGATACCATTTCTCCTGAGGGTTTCCCTGGATCCTGCAGGGGCTGGACCCCGGCACCTAGTATTATTTAAACCCCTATATTTTCAATGTTAGGTGCAATGTTAATATTCCTTACTCATTAATTAATACATAAATTTATTCTTATTTGGTGAACTTTATTTTTAATATATCTTACAAGATCTTTCTCTCCTCTATTTTCTTATCTGCAACATTCTTTCTTTATCTTTCTCTAAATCATTTTCTTCACTGATACCATTTCTCCTGAGGGTTTCCCTGGATCCTGCAGGGGCTGGACCCCGGCACCTAGTATTATTTAAACCCCTATATTTTCAATGTTAGGTGCAATGTTAATATTCCTTACTCATTAATTAATACATAAATTTATTCTTATTTGGTGAACTTTATTTTTAATATATCTTACAAGTTATATCTCTTTTTTTAATGATGCTTTTCCTGATTCTCTGTGTTAACTATCTGGCTTTGTTGTTGTTGAGTCACTAAGTTGTGTCCAACTCTTTGCAACCCCATGGACTGCAGCACACAAGACTTTTCTGTCCCTCACCATCTCCTGGAGTTCACCCAAGTTCATGTCCTTTGAATTGGTGATGCTATCCAACTATCTTATCCTCTGTTGCCCTCTTCTCCTTTTGCTTTCAATATTTCCCAGCATTAGGATCTTTCCTAGTGAGTTGGCTTTTTGCATCAGGTGGCCAAAGTATTGGAGATTCAGCAGCATCCTTTCAATGAATATTCAAGGTTGATTTCCTCTAGTATTGAATATTAGGGTCTCCTGCTGTCAAAGGGATTCTCAAGAGTATTCTCCAGCACCAATCTGAAAGCATCAGTTCTTCAGCACTCAGCCTTCTTTATGGTCCAACTCTCACAACCATACCTGACTACTGGAAAGACCATAACTTTGACTATATGGAACTTTCTTGGCAAAGTGATGTCTTTGCTTTTTAATATGCTGTCTAGGTTTGTCATAGCCTTCCTTCCAAGAAGCAAGCATCTTTTAAATTCATGGCTGCAGTCACCATTCACAGTGATTTTGGAGCCCAAGGAAAGAAAATCTGTCACCGTTTCCACTTTTTCCCCTTCTGTTTGCCATGAAGTGATGGGACCGGATGCCATGGTCTTATTTCTTTAATGTTAAGTTTTAAGCTAGCTTTTTCAATCTCTTTCTTTTGTTTTCATCAAGAGACTCATTAGTTCCTCTTCACTTTCTGCCATTAGAGTGATAACATTTGCAAATCAGGTTGTTGGTATTTCTCCCGGCAAACTTGAATCCAGCTTGTAACTCATCCAGCCCAGTATCTCGCATGACATACTCTGTACATAAGTTAAATTAACAGGGTAATAGTATACAGTCTTGTCATACTCCTTTCCCAATTTTGAACCGGTCAGTTGTTCCATGTTACATTCTAACTGTTGCTTCTTGACCCGCATACAGGTTTCTCAGGAGGCAGGTAAGACTGGCATTCCCATCTCTTCAAGAATTTTCCAGTTTGTTGTGATCCACACAGTCAAAGGCTTTTGTGTAGTCAATGGAAGAGAAGTAGATATTTTTCTGGAATTTCCTTACTTTCTTTATGATACAAGGAGTATTGGCAATTTTATCTCCGGTTCCCCTGCCTTTTCTAAACCCAATTTGTGCATCAGGAAGTTCTTAATTCAAGTACTGCTGATGCCTAGCTTGAAGGATTTTGAGCATAAACTGACTAGCATGGGAAGTGAGTGCAGTTATCCAGTAGTTTGAACATTCTTTCTTTAGCAGTGCTGGCTTTACATCACTTTTTCATTCTCCTTATTGATGACTTTATTATACTACTTGCTTTATTACTGTGTAGCTGTATCACAACAGAGGACAAAAGTGTTTAACTTTTTCTTTGTAAAGAATTCTGAATTATTCAGATAGCCTTATGTTACAAAGTTAACTTTAGTATATTTCCTCTGCTCTTAAAGTACAGATGGAAGGCTCCATGTCTTAAACAAATTTTTGTCACTGAGTGCTTAACAGGAAACCTAATTATAAAGTCTGTCTCTACATAGAGTATATCAGGAAAGCATACTATATTTTTGAAGGTGAAGGTGAAGTCATTCAGTTGTGTCCGACTCTTTGTGACCCCGTGGACTGTAGCCTACCAGGCTCCTCTGTCCAGGGGATTCTCCAGGCAAGAATACTGGAGTGGGTTGCCATTTCCTTCTCCAGGGAGTCTTCCTGACCCAGGGATCGAACCCAGGTCTCCCACATTGGAAGCAGATGCTTTAACCTCTAAGCCACCAGGGAGCCCTAAATATGATATATATATATATATATGTATGTATATGTATATGTATATGTAATCAGAAATACATATGTGTGTGTGTGTGTGTATATATCATATATATATATGATAGAAATGTATAGTGAATCTTGTAACTAGAATTCTTTATCTTTTTGAACCTTTAAGAAGCCCCGACACAAGCAATACTAAATCCTGACCCAGGGATCGAACCCAGGTCTCCCACATTGGAAGCAGATGCTTTAACCTCTAAGCCACCAGGGAGCCCTAAATATGATATATATATATATGTATATGTATATGTATATGTATATGTAATCAGAAATACATATGTGTGTGTGTGTGTGTATATATCATATATATATATGATAGAAATGTATAGTGAATCTTGTAACTAGAATTCTTTATCTTTTTGAACCTTTAAGAAGCCCCGACACAAGCAATACTAAGACCTCTACCTTAGGCTTTCTCATCAGCCAACTCTTACATTAGTTTATAGTTCTCCCAGAAGCAAGCTTCTTATTCCTGATGATAATTTCTTGAGAGTATTGAAAAAGAATTTTTTAAAAGAGAGTATTTCAGAAAAGAATGTTCAGTGAAAGAGTGATTATAAAACTATGAAAAATAAGGAATTTTGTCACAAACATACACCAGAGTATAGGATTGATCCTCTTGCCAGACCCATGCTCTCTACATTTTGTGAAATTACAGTTCTTTCATATAAATAG